>VRYO01000369.1:4567576-4577631 GCA_009812075.1 Sialia sialis
ATTAGAAACGGTTAGAACAGTTGAAAATAGCTGCCATATATATTGCTTACAAAATAGTTCCGCAGTCAATGAAGAGTTCATACAAGAGTTGGGCGTGGTTTTTGTGCTGTGTGAACAGCCCTACTCCAGGCTTGCTTCTACTGAACAGAATTGCAGCAACTGCAGTTTCAGAAGCATTGACGCAGCGACAGGGATGAAAGATCATCTGACAGTGAGAACACAGCAAATCTGACAGGAACAAGCTCAGGCCTTAAAGTGACACTGATAATGTGAGGCTTTGAGAGTGAAAGGCTTCCTCAAAAGTCAAGGAAAAAGAAATTTGAGGGGGTTGGGAGCAGAGAAAACTTCTGTGGCCAGTAGAACAAACGGACAGTTGAGCTAACACAGAGCTATGCCTCACCGAACTCTATTTTACAGCAATTTTTAACTACATTGTTTACTCCAGGATGTGCAGCCTCCAGTTCCAGAGACTGAAGAAAATTAGGTTTCTGTGAGCTGAGTAGGTTGATACTTTTTCTGCTCTGAGATGTATCCATAGCATATATATGCTGCCTGTCCTCCCTCATCATCACCTCTGGAACAGAGCTTCCAAAACACACATTTTTCAGTGGTTTTGTGAGAAACCATCATGAGCTGAAAACAAAGAAATCCCTAAAAGGCAGGTTCCATCTGTGATATTTGAAGTTTCTCAGCCTTGGGAAGAATTCTCTGATAAAAATGAGGATGGGACCCCTTTCATATCATACCTGCTTTGTCATTTACTAAGTATATAATGGGAGATTCAGGTTTAGCTGCCTGTCCTGTCAACTACGGTGGAGAAACTTGCAACTCAGTTTCCTACAGACATACAGAATAATAGCCCCTGCTCAGGAAAAAAAAAACAACAAATCCCCCATTTTTCTTGCCAACAGCCCCACTGCATCTTCCCCAGCGTCGCAGAGTTCTCTTTCCATTGAATCAACCTGATTTATGTATTTTTTTAATCAGTATTAAGAGGCCAGGTACATTAAAGAATCACTTTCCTGCAGCATAGCCTGTCAATCACCTGGCGAGGACATAGCAGCCGCACACAACACAATGTTACATCTTTTGCATTAACTATGTGAAAAATAAGAATCCTGTGGGAAAACCTTGAAGCAATCTTAACAACACATTTACGTAAAGTCATGGGGCAATTAGAGAACTGGGTGAAAGAATGCACATGGCAGGTTATTATTAAATTATTTACAGTGTAATTGCAGCAGATCAGGTGCACAGCAGAAATCTTATCCAACTTTTGCCCTTCCACATTGGCTTTGGACACTTCCTTCGGCAGCAGCGGGTGCTCTGCAGCTGTTGAGCTGCTGGTGGATCTGGGTCACAGCCTTGCTGAGGAAACAGAGCAGGGTTTGGATTCAGATCAAGTCCTGCTGCAAACTGGGGCACACTCTTGGGAAAAGGGACTGGCTGGAACAGCCACAATTAAAACCTTTACACTGAGCTGCTTAGAGCAGTGAGGAGTTAAAGGCCTGATTCTGCTGTGCCCCACTGGACAAAAGCACCTCAGTTCTCCCCATCTTCCCTCCCTTCTGTCCTGTATCTCTCTTTTGATGTGGTGGGCCTTATTTTGAACCTCATTATGAGCTCTTTGAAGCAAGAACCATGTTTTCCTATAGGTTCATAAAGCACAGAGTACAGCTGAACTTTCAGGGATGTTTCCAATAACAGTTCAGTCATTTAGATAATGTTCTCTCAGAATGACTGAGAGTGATGCCAGCCATGTGTTGAGCAATGCTCTCTCTCTACCAGTAAATAAGGAACCCAGAGGTTGCGTGAAGTCAACTACCCAGAAAGCCCACAACAATCAGACTTGGTTTGTTGGCTCCAAGGAGGCAAAGATCTGACATCTGCACTATTAATATTGAAAAACAGCCTCCTCCTGTTTTATCTTAGAGTGCCTGTGGTCCACTTATGTTGCCACATATCAAAAGGGCAATAAACAGCACAGCTTAGTGATTTTATTACTGCAGTATGTTATGGTGGGAGTTAACAAATAGGTAATAAGATAGGCTTCCAGTTGTAGATTTTAGGGTACTGTTACATGCAACTCAGAGCAATGGTGACCCAAGAAACGTTACTAAACACATTTGCACTTTTTATTGTTGTGCTTACAGGGAGATTTATGTAGGCTTTTTACAAACCTAAAATGGTTGTGATAATTTATGGCCACAAGATATTGCTTATAGAAAAATTTTGAGACTTCTAGGTACAGACTGCCAAAAACTATAAAATCTAGCTCTGAAACCTTGAAGAAAAGAGCAATAGGCTATTCAGTTTGTGTGTTAAACCACATGTGTGTGCAACATACAGTAAGTACTTTAATGCTAAATTATTCCAAGATGAACAACCTGTATGAAAAACCCAAACACTCCCTCACCAACCCCAAAAAATCCCACCCAGAACATTCCTTTCCAAACTTTTGCATCTCATGCTTTATGCCACATTGCAAGAGATCTGTTTCAGATTTATGAAGTTATTGATTTAATAAATCCACTCTTTAGAAAACCTCCTTATTGGACACCCAAACTCCAAAATACCCGACCTTCAGCAAGCACTATGGCAAGGCAGTAGCCTTTCCCGCTTTTAAGGCAACAACTCAGTTTCTGTCCTCAGCCACACTTTCCACCATACAAGAAAATCAGTCTCACAATGGGTAGCTGAGGCCTGGGAACTGAGATACAACACTTTAGTGAACCATAAATGAGCTAGATTGACAGGACTTTTTAATCACAACATTCTTTAAAACATTAAAATAGTATGTAAAACTGCATTTTAATTTTGATCCTCCTAAACAACATCAGCAAAAGGCCAATAAAGATTTATGGCTTCATAACCAAACAAAGTGGATGTATGTCATCTTGTCTTGCTACTTGCAGGGAGGTCAATGAAAAAATATTTATTATTCTATTCCGTACTAAGAAAAATAAATAAAATCACAGTTAATCAGATGAACTATTTATAAATTACAAGATGTAATAAGGGATGGCAGACGTTATAGTGAAAAAAAATCCCCTAATTTATTTTTACTCTGGTGGTCAGCGGAGAAGGGACAGTGGAAAACAGAGCGTAGCAAAGTGTAGCATTCCAACCTCATTCCTACCTTAATAGGCTTGGTGGGGCCCCTGTTTGCAACTGGCAAAACTCCAGAAATTACCCCACAATATCTGTCTTAGCAGGCTCAGCAGGAGATCCTGCAAACAGCCTTCACCCAACTGAAAGCCTTAATTTCAGATGTCCCTGCCAGAACTGGGATATTTTCAGCATACAACCCAGCAGCACATCAGCTAAGCAACCAGCGGCTTTCTAGACAAGATACAGTTATGAAACTCTTCCACTCTTCATTGCAGAAATGTATCTTTTTTCCCTTAGAAAAGGGTATTTATTTTGTTTTTTTCAGGATTGGTGATTGTATGCATGTACACAAAGTGTTTGCTCATGCAGAGCGGTCTCTTCTAAAAGTTTCAGAATTTTCAAATTAACAAAAAACCTGCTCAGTAAGTTGTTTTTTAAATGAACCTACAAAAAGTAGACTTTACAAGAATTTTTAAAAATCCCAAAACAACATAAATAGATGTATCAATAGTTACTTTTCCCTAGGTTGTCAAATATTCCGAATGCTTAGTTTGAGAATAAGATGGTGTGACATCATTTATTTGTGACAGAACCAAATTCCAGGAAAAATAATTTAATGATCGCTTCTGGATATCAGTTAAAAGTGGAAATAACAGCTTTTTTTAGTTATATAGGGCACATGATTTACTATAAAACCACTGTGTTTACTCTTTTTACACAGCTTTCAGTCATCATAAAAATCTTCATGGCTCCCAATTTTCAGTTTGGCAGATTGCCTGCTCTAAAAATAGGTAAGATGTTATAAATCAAAACAGAGAATGTGACCTTTCAAAGCAGAACACAGACATGAAGAACCTCACTGTCTACCACAGTGCTTCAGCAAAACATTGTGATGCTGGAAGACTAAAAGTTGTTATCAGTCATAAACTGTAAGCTTATTCCCAGAAATCAAGATTTCCTTGAGTGAAATACAATGTAAATAAAAACAGAAGAGAAGAAGGCTGAGTGATCCATACAGACTCTCAGTATCACTAACACACAAAAGAAAATTAAAACTCTCACAGATCATTATCCTTACTAAATACTCTTTATCACTTAATTCAGCTAAATTGCTATAGTGCCTGTATTTTGAAAGGGTAGAAAAAGAAATAAAGTCTTCCCAGGGGGGAATAAAGCAGAGATCTGTTACATATGAATAAATAAAAACTTAAGTATTCTCATGACATTGTGTAATTATTTGATGGCTAGTTAATTAAATTAAAAACCAGTTTAATTCCGTATAGAACCAGAGCTTTTATATATTACACACTTACATAAACTGTAACCAATTTAATTTCAAAATTCTGGATTTACTGAGACTGCTCTTTGTATCCCTAAGAAATTCAAAAGCAAGAAGCACATTTGAACATATGCCCTTTCTGATCAAAACTGAAACAAACTGTAAGATCCTTGTTCTACAACTCTCTGAGGAAGGAGCTGAAGCTTCAGATATCTTTTTACTCCTTTACAGGACCACTTTGAAAGTGGTCAGGCTCCGCCAGGTGTGAGCAGCAATGAAAGCGCTGCTTAACTCAGCAAAATTGATATATCAGCACAAACTAACAAGTGTTGTTTTGGCTATTGGACTCCATGGGTGCAGAAATTCCTTCCTCTGGTATGTGGTCAATCCCAACATTTCCACTGCTCTGAGGGGTGCACACAGTGCAGGTGGGAGAGATGACAGCTTCTGGCCTCCAGATCCCATAATTCGAAGGACAAGATCAGGGGAACATGGGCAGGCCCAGGTGCCGCAGCATGGGAGGAGGAGGCAGTGGGGAGCACATGCTTAGTTCCAGCCTCTCTCTAAGCACAGCAGCACCATTTCCCAGATGTTTTCCTGTTCCACGGGGCCCTGTAGCCACGATGAAAAGCACTTGGCTTGGGATGCTGCTCAGATGCTCTTGTGGAAGTGTGAATATCTGGGTCCACCCCTCTGCCAGGATGGTGCTTGTTTCCTGAAGTCTTGGGACTCATCACTGACTTCACATGTTCAAAGAGCATGGAAAAATGTCTGGTTTTTTCTTTTTTTTTTTTTTCTCCCTCCCTCTAGATCTACACAAAAAATGTACTTATTTCCTTTCAATTTCATCACTATGGTCTGTGGTTTTATCATCACAGCTCCTACTGTGATAGTGTTCTGCCTACACTAAGATTTTTTAATACTGTCAGTGACAGGCACCCACTCAGCTGTGCAACCCCATACTCCATCAGGTCATATTAAACTAACTCCTCAAGGCAGAAGCCAGAAGCCTGCGCCCCAAAATAAGCACCAAACCCCAGGCTGTGACCCCCTCAATCTATGTTCTCACCTTGACAGACCAGCCTTGGGAAGGTCCAGGGAGGGAACCTTGTCTGCTCCTGTGTCTATTTGTGTGTAGATAAGCTTTTTATCATATAACTTATAAATGTTTATCAGCAGTATCTGCTAAATGGCTGTAAATCTCCCTCCAAAATCGTAACAGACAAATTATCTTGATATTTAGGACAAAATACCAAGTGCAGAGAGGGAGAAATCTTGTAGGTGGAAAGTCTGTTTTCCTCAAATTTGACTTCAGCTCTGGGAACTACATAATTCCTTCTCAAGCCCCCCAGAGTGTCTCCAACCTCCTGCCTGCTCAGACAAAGCTAATGAGCACATTTAAATCTTGAGCTTTACCTAGTCTTGGTGCTTGAAAATGTGGAATATGTAAAACTTCCCCCAACAAACCCAGGTTTCACTGCTGAGAAGGCTCAGCCTCCTAATCCCACTGTGTTCAAAAGAATGTTGCTTCGTTTACATGAATTTGGCTTTCAGAGTTTTTCCCCAACAATCTGGACAAATTTAAATCAGTAGAACATTCAGGCAAAGTTACAGATTTCAGTGCACAGAGAGCTCAATGTACAGCACCTCCTAACACACAACAGACCTTCTTAAAACTGCAAAGGCTGGAGGTTGTTTTGTAAAAAGAAAAATCACTGCGATAGGTCAAGATTTTCTGGATAATGGGAGTCTCCATAGAATATGCAGCCACAGCTGCCCTGTCTAAGGGCAAGTGATGCTACAGATATCACCAGACACTGTACAAAACCAAGAGGGATGATGGAGAGGAGATTGCTGGGCTGTAGCCGAGCAGCAGAGAGATTAAGTGTAGCCACGACACTTAAATCTAGGCAAATAATTTCCAAACTCATAAGTCATAAGGTATCCCAGTGTTCTAGGCAGCTAAGGCAACTAGAAATGCAAGCAGAATATATAATTTTCTTGTACCCCAACAGCAAATGGAAGCACTGAGAGAACACCAGCTCTTACTGTCACTGACTTCCAAGAAAACCAGATCCTTATTTCCTGAAGGAATTGAGCCTTTATTTCTCAGCATGATGTCTGTGCAAATGTGCTCTTCTTCCTTCCCTCCTCCCCCATGCCAGCTTCCCCATGTTCCACCAGCCAACAAACATCCAGCAGGCAGGACAAGGGCAAAAGAAGGGGGTGGGGAGAGGGAATTACAATGGAAAGGCCCTCTGGACTACATTCTGTAATCAAATAACTGCAGGTTCTGCTCCAGGCCAGCCCATTTTCCTTCTGGCTGGCAGCTATTCCGCCCTGTAGAAAAGGGCTGTTATTGTGCTCTGCACAGGTGCATAGAAAGGCTCCTAAAGAGAGCTCCCAATGAACACAAGGCATAAACAAACTCAAGTGTGGTCTTCTCTTCAAGAAAAAAATTCAGCCAATGTGAAATTCCCTCCTTGTAATAAATTAGCTCCTAAGAGTATTCAAAAGCTGACCTCTGACCTCCTCCTGTATTATTCTCATGACCACCAGTGGGAGAGGAGGTCAAGTTGGTCAGTTCTTCTCACCAGTCACTGATGCCTCTTTAGCAAAGGAGGGGTGGGGGAGGAGGGAAAAGATAAAGAAGAAGAGAGGGAGGGGGGAGAAAAATCAAATTTGCTTCTCCATTGAAACATGGGCTTAGTAAGTAAACCAGGAGGCCCAAGCCTCCCCCGGCAGGCGTCCAGTTTTACAACACATTTGTAAGTGTGCTGCTGTCTAAATATCCTGAACACGGGGAAATTCCACACCATGGCTACAGCCAGGGGCCAGCCCCGTGCCGCCAGCTGCCATGGGATCCTTCTCTCTGCAAGCCAGAGCATGGAGAGCCGAGGGAAAGGCCACGACTGGCAGCTCGCTTGGGCCACCGAGCTCCTCTCCTGATTGGAAGCATATGAAGAAGGTTTGGGTGCTAAAAATAGAATAATTTGTTATGTGGCACATTCCATTTACCCATGCCATGGCTGGCACATGTTAAGTTCATTCATACTCACAAGACATTCCTTGCCAATTTCTTTCAACCTTTTTTCACTTAGTGAGCAGTAATTT
Organism: Sialia sialis; assembly: GCA_009812075.1. Taxonomy (NCBI): domain Eukaryota; kingdom Metazoa; phylum Chordata; class Aves; order Passeriformes; family Turdidae; genus Sialia; species Sialia sialis. Next base: position 4,575,081 of record VRYO01000369.1, read on the forward strand.
TTGCAACAATACAGCATGGTATTGTGTCAGATAATCTTTGTCAATAAAAACAACAAATTAATTTGCTTCCCATGTCACATGTGGTTTCATAGGAAACCCCTCTTCTGATAGTCTGATTAGTTACAGGACTCCTGGTAAATGGAGTTCTCTGGAAAGTATTCCAGCTATCTGTAGCTGGCCAGAACTTGATTATTTTGCCAGCATATACATCAGGCTGGGCTGTGAAAAGAACCCACTTTTATTTTTGCTTGGAGTACAAAAGCTGTTCTGTAGTTTCAGTACCTCCCATTGCCTGGATACTTCTCTGCACTTTGCATTGCTGAGAGGCAAGACTGGGACTTGCAGCAGAGAAATATATTGAATATTTCCCTTGTCAGAATGATATTAATCTCAAAGTCCATTTCATTACTTGTCAGCAAAGAAGACCATTTTTATCTCTGCATTCATCAGTATATAATACATCTACTTGGCAAATCATCTCCATTGTATCCAAGCTCCTTCCTGTAGCTCCATGATAAAGTCTTCCGAGTCACTGCTTTGCAATTACTCTATAAAACTATAAACAAGTGAACATTGTCCCATTAATTAAATCTAAATTGTGTAATTTTTTTAAAAAGGATAGTATAGTTAACTGGAGATGAGAGCTGAAGACATAAAAGGTAACAGAACAAAAAGGGCAACACATCTCCATGCAGACAAAATAAATATGTTTTTCTCCCTAATATTGTTAAAGTCATATTAAAATTTATAAGGGAAATTGTATTCCTGGGACAGGAAGAAACCCAACCCAGCAAGGCATCTTTTAGTTCAGTTTTAAATTGCACAAATTTTGTAATGCGTTCACATTGTTCAAACAATTTTTTCTGCTCTTGTTTTATACTTTACTCTTTCCAGTATTGTACAATATCCCTATAGAAGACTGATTTACAACCTTTCCTCTGGGAACTACATGAATTTTGTGATTTAGCTACTGAAGTGAAATTTCTCTTTTATGAAATTAGAGCAATTTTAATCTTAGCAAATCAAACAAGTAGATCAAACAATGTGGAATGAAATAATGCAGTCATTCTAACATTAAATAACACACCTACTGCCTGTTAGCTTTCAGATCTTCATTTCCATTTCTGTCCGTTTGGAAACAATGCAAGAATATAAAAAGATTGTTGACTCTGACATGTGACTCATCCCAAACAAAACTGGTGCATTTTTCAAGTGAGTAAAGAAAACCTGAGAGAAATGTCACTCAACCAGTTACTCTAAATGACTCAAGTTGTGATGGCAATCAATTACTGTGAAAAATAAAACACGAATCACAGTACAGCCCACAACCACAGAATTTGCTGCTTCACTAAAGTGGCAAATGGCAGGACCTAAGCTGTCAGTATAATTTCAAGAACCTGAACATTTCAGAATAAAAGATGAGATAATTGAAATAGTTAAGTGTTCCAGGGCAAAGCTACCAGTGATTTCACAGTTGCTTAATGATCTGAGTAAAAACAAGCAGCATTATTCTCACTGAATAATTCACAACCAAACACCATCATAAGGCGCTGTGATTGTCTCGTTATCAAACACTACAGATTCTAAAATTTAATTAAGCCTGACATACCTAGGTTAGTTGCCTGCTCAATAACTTTCTGTCAGATTTCCTACAGTTTTTCCCCAGGAGCACAGGCCCTGTTTTCACCATCTTTATCCACACAGGATGACTATTGGTTCAAGCTGAGGGACTGGAAAATGAACCGATGCAGAGGGCTTGGAGGAGGCTGCAAACCATGATGTATTTCTCCTACACTCCAACTCCAGCCAGATACCTGAGAGGCTGAAAGCCTTCAGGACAATGTCTTTTACCAGCTGGCACAGCACAGCCATCACATTGCTGCACATGAGGCAGAATCCGGAATTATGCACAGACTTAGATGGGCTGTAGACTGAATGGAAAACTTCTCAGTATTCACCCCTAATAAACTGACTAGGGAGACGTACTAAATTTCATTTAGTACATAAATTCATATTCACAAAAATTCAATTTTACAGCTCATGTGAGGATTCCTCCAGTGTTTCAGGATAATAGATATTAATCATGAGATCTGTGAGGCCATTAATATCCATTAATGTCACTGCAACCCAGTGAGTGTCCAAACAGGACTCTCCTCTCACAGCCTATGCTGTGGGAGCAGTGTAAGCCTAAGCCAGCATGGAAGTGAGATGTTGCTTAACTTGTTCATCAGGGATTGTGTGAGGGGTCAGTTCGTCCTCAGCAGTTCACTGATGGTACAAAGCTGGGAGGAGCAGCCAATAGCCCCAAGGGCTGTGCAGCCCTTAGAGGGACTCAGCTTGGAGAGGTGGGCAGAGAGGAACCATCCATCATTGAACCAGAGCAAATGCCGGTCCTGCACCTGGGCTGGAGAGCCCTGAGCATTTTTACAGGCTGGGGGCTGATCTGCTGGAGAGCAGCTCTCTGGGAAAGGACCTGAGGATTCTTGTGGACAGCGAACTGTCCCTGAGCCAGCAGTGCCGTGGGGGACAAGAGGGCCAGTGCAATCCTGGG
>VRYO01000369.1:4578483-4611882 GCA_009812075.1 Sialia sialis
CCATTAAATTACAAGGTGAAACTGTTGCTCATTCTCACACATGCACATAATGTCATCATCTGTGAATAGATCACATGTCAGAAAAGGAGTCAATTAATAAGAAAATAGAGGCGATGAATGCTGATAAATGCATAAAGTTCAGGGCAGGAAAAGCCAAAGTTCTCTGACATTTATAAGATTTTTGTCAATACAAGTGGAAGAGAACCAGCCTGCATTGACACGAAGAACTCTCTGGAAGTGAAAGGCCTGAACCCAAAGAGCTGCCAGACAGCCTCTCCTGCAGCCCAGCATCTTGGGTTTGAGCTCAGAACCTTTCCTCTCTTCTGCTCCACCACCAGCACTTTGCTGCATTCAGGGAGTTGTTAGTTTTACCAAGTACCTTTAAAAAAAAATTTGCATCTAGAATGAAAAATCATCAGATACATTCCTGTAATGTTTTGAAAACATTTAAAAGCAGCACTGCATTCAGCCTCAAGTTATTCTTGGCTGACATTGCAGTGTTTGGGGGCAGGGGAAAGACACCAAAAAGCAACACAATAAAACAAGGCGTGCAGTTGAGCTGGTCGACATTCAAGGAGAATAAACTCATGTGGGGTAAGAGGGCCACCAATCCTCTCTAAACTTTGCTAAAACCTTGCAATGAAATTGGAGCGGCATAGGGGGATTTCACCCTACCTATTCCCCATGTATTTCCCCCCTGTTCAGCATACAGCAGATTTGATCTGGGGGGTTGGCAGGTGTCAGAAAAACAGATGCAAATCTTCAACATCCTGCACCTCCCTCTGCTGTGTCACAGAAAGAAAAGAGGATGAAAAAACTGCTTAGGCACAACTTGCCCACTTCTGAGGGTCATTTCTACTTCCACACTACAAAGAAAAATTACTTCTTTCCGAGAACAGAATTTCTTGTGAATCCTTCTATAGATTCCTCTGTTCACAATTAAAATAAAAAGCTTTAATGTCATTTAATTTCTTTTATGTTCAAATATTTGGCAAACAGAATCTTTATGTGTTTCAGAGACTCCTTAAAAATTCTGAATGGTATTGCCATGGAATTAAAAGTGGAAACACTTTATAAGCTAAATAATTTTCAAAATGCAATTTAGTTTTCATGACAGATATGTGATAATTTGTGCTTCATATTCAAATGAAGATTAAAAATATTTTAGCTTAATCTGTTTGTTGAAAATAAACACACAAAAAAAACCACATTCACTCCATTTTCTGGATAATCCACAGTAGCTTCAGCAAACTGTTATTTTATAAAGAACAACTGAATGTGATTAAAAAGCACATTAAATTGAACCACTGGAAGTTTCCCTATACTGAGAAGATTACTCAGCATTGTTTAAAATTGTAGCAAGATTTTTAAAACTTGTCAGAACTGCAATGTTGAACTCCTATGGTTTTAAAGAACATGACCTCCTTTTACCTCCATAATGAGTCCAATTCAGTAAAAATAGGGAAATCTACCTGAAAGTGATTCAACACTAAACTGTTATACACTCAAGTGTAAAAATAATTTGAATTACATTGATCTAAATCTAAATTTTTCATCATTTGCAAATTAATTCTTTTGGTAGTGAATTTTAAATTGAAGACATGAATATTACAAACTTTAAGTGATGCTATGGAATGAATCCTCATGTCTTACAAACTACTTGCCAAATTCAGCCCAAATCTGGCCATAGTTTTGATTGTCCTGAAAGTGTAAGGGCTTTTTATTCAGTTTTCTAAGAGAGCAGTGCTGATTACTTACAGGCTAAGGCTGAGGAGCAGATGTTTTCCAAACCATGAAATTTTGAAAGATTTTTGCTTTGGAATCATCCAAAATTAGAATAAAATCTCCAAGAGCATTCTGAAACACAACTTTTTATAGTTAACTGAAATTTAGTTCTTGACCTAGATCAAATAATGTAACAAAAAGATACTGCTAAATTTTTTCAAGTATTAACAGATTAAATGAGCGGTGAAGAAAAACAAAATTGATATATGAATTAGATATTCCAGATTTAGGGCTTAAAAATGGGTTAGCAAAGAAAAATGAAGAGATTTGCCTGAAATAAGGCTGCTGTAAGGCACAACTGGACCATGCCATGTTTACATAACAAACCCAATGTCTCCTGTCTGCCTGCTAACAAAAGACATATGTCATTTAATAAAAATAAAAACAAAGAACCATTTCTCAAAATTGGACATTCACTCTTTTTCAGGAAAAACAAAAGCATTAACTCCTTCTGAATTCTCCATCATCCTCAGCTTTGCCAGCATGCAAAAATTACTATTTCCTGGGTTTATAAGCAGATTTCCAACAGCCTCTGTAACAGGGAACCGGGGCAAATATTTTCTGCTTTGAAGTATCAGGGAAGGCCTGAACTGTCCTTGTTTATGAATGAACTTAGGATCCAGTGAACTAGAAAACAATGTGGCGTAACAATCTGAACTAGAAAAGACAAAATTGCTCTATTCTGGCTGACTGTACCCCCTCTCTTTAATGTTATGCAGTGTTTAACTGCAAATATCTCTGTTACAATTAAGTATAAAAGCTGGTTTATTTTCTGAACTTCATAGGATTTTTACACTTTTTTTTTTCTCCCCCACCATGGAGTTGTTCTTTTTAGAAGTGTTTGCAGGCAATTGGTTTTAAAAGGGCTCCAGGGGGCTTTTCCCTACTGTGTTAAGCTGTTTTGAGATTCTTTTACAAGCGCAGTCCTAAAGTTGTTCTCCCAGATGCATTGTCTTACTAATCAGCTTTATGAGGTTCAAGGTCGTTATTCAACATTAATTATTCATTGTACAATTCACAGCTGGGGATGATGCTGAAAATGGCAAATCATATGAGCATGGAAAAACACATTCACAGAGCATCTTCCCCATATTTCTTCAGACCAGAAGGAATAAGAAATCAGAAGGGAAAAAGATAAAGTGATAAGATTAGTATGGTACTGTGGAAATTATGCATCAAGATTCCTCCAGGAATACCTATGGCTTTCCTGACTTCACACAGATGTTTCCAGTAACCTTAAAATTAACCACAATAGAAAAAAGGCAGTTTGTGGGCATTGTTATCCAAAAAGTCCTATGCCCAAGCTGAGGCAGCCATAATGAAATCACAAAGACCAAACAAGGTATTTAAAATGCATTGATTTACAAAGTGGAAATGCTTGAGAGAAAAAAACCTATCTGTGAATGAAAATTTGTAGCATGGAAAGAGGGTATAAATATCTCACATTTATAGTAGTGCTGGTATATGTTTTAAATCTGTTCAGTGTCAATTTTGGAAAGGTTTTGTTTTGTTTTTTTTTTTTCTTTAGGCAAGCCAAGACTTGTCACACTTTGACAGTGGCAGGAATGATGTCATCAGCAAAAAATAACCCTTTTTTCAAAGGGCTATTTAGATTTTGGCAAACTGGTGTGGGCAAGCTGCTCCAACAGATTCTGCCAGCTCTCTCCTCTGCTGTACTCATTCCTTAACTTATTAAGGATTCAAGAACAGTTGAGGCTTTGAAACTGTGCACAACCAGAGCCAAAAACTCCTATTATAAGTCTAATTATTCTCAGTTCCCTCCATACACATTCTAACAAACATAGAACTTCTCTGTGTACAATATACTGGCTTAACCGAACCTTTTTTAATGATAGTACCATATTAAAGACCTTCTGTTTTCTTTTCTGGTGTCCTGTTTTGCAGTTAAAATACAAAATACTTGCTGCCTCCACTCAATCACACTTCTGCAATTACTTGGTGTCTCCTGATAGTGCTTCAGGAATTATTTTATCTGCAGCTGGAATGCTTTTCTTTCTTCTGCATCTTAATTCTTCATTTGTTTAGACAAAACATGCTAAGTTGATTTCAAAAATATGGTTTACAAAGCGCAGGTCACTGCCAGATTTTATCGAATACTTGCTGTGTGTCCAGAAAAGTGGGCCCTGTGCTGATTCTGTTGTCAATAACAACTCAGCTGACAAATGGATTTGATTCAACACAAATATTGAAATTGATACATTAATTCTGCCACAAAAGTATTGTTTAGGTTCTTTTCATAAGCAAGTTGTATTTTAAAACATTATCAAATCTTAAATGCTTGCAATCACATATGTTTGCATCAGTAACCATGTGCATTTACAAAACCTTTTTCTGTTATCAAGAACACTCAATTTTTCTGCAATAATGATTTTTAATGATAGATTGGGAAAAACTAAAGCAAGTTTTAACTACCCCACCTTATGCTGCCTGCATGCTATGTTTCTTTTTTTAACAACTGAATGCTTACAGCACAGAATTTCATTGCCAACAAAATGGGCAGGCAAATTAGCCATATAAATGCACTGCTGAAAGAAACCAGTTTTTACTTCTGGGTCTGTTTTATGCAGGAATGAAGCATATGAAAACAAAATTTCTCTGAGTTGATAGAGAGCAAGTGTTTAAAATTATTAAAATAATTTAGAATGTGAAATGTATCCTTTGATATAATTAGAAATAATTTTTTAAAATCTCTTTTCTTTTTTTTCTTTTTCATATTTTCATCAACACAGTTAATTTGGACTGTAAATTAAAGCATGGCACTCCCCACCTCCATGAAATATGTACACTTTCCAAATTCTGTCTGGAAGGTATGCAGATCAGCTGACAGGGAACAAATTTGAGATATCAGCTATCCATTTTTCCAGTTTTCTTTTCCTGTTTACAGTTCTGTCATTTGCTTCATGGCACCTGTTAGGATCAGCATCATCTCTGTAATGCTCAACAACAAAACCAAGCTTGCAATGTGAGCCAGTGCAGGTCAATACTGGCTGCACCAGCTTGGGCTAGAAGGCAAATGGCACTGATGGCTCTGAAGTGCAAGGCAATGATAGTGGCTTCATTTCAGGAGACCACATCTCTACTTGCAGCCTTCTGCTGCTTTTCACTTCCCAGCTTCAACAAAACCTGTGCCTCCTTCCCTCCCAGAGCTACACACCAGCCTGGGGATAGCTCCTGGGAAGGAAAAAGGAAACATCACGTTTTAACCTGCTCTTGTTCAGAATCTCTGCTCATGCAGTCCCTGAGCAAAAGTGGTTCCTTTGAAAAAAATATCAAAGCAAACTTTTCTGCATTTTTGTTCATTTTATAACAGACTATGCCATGACCAATGTGCAATTTAACCTTTCAAGTTCAGCACTTCAGTTTTCCCTTTGATTTCTGTTGATATAAAAGGCATTAAGTGTCTGACTTCAAAGAACAGCCAGTGTGGATATTTGTTGTTCAACATGGCGGCCTTTGCTTAAATGGGATTCTTCCTTTGTGTTTCTATTTTTCTGTAGTTGACTTACTATATAAACATTCTGCTCTTAGCCTCCCTGTCTCACCATTCATCCTTACAAAAAATTATACAGCCTTATAAATTACTCTGGTATAAATTACTCTGGTAGCAAAGTGTAATATATCCCCAGAATATTTTCCATTTCTGTAAAAATGTGAAATCACGGTGTTTCCAAAATTATTTGCAGTCACATCAAACACTGTTTTGAGAAATTACCAATAATTAAGACATAAGAGTTGACCAGCAATTCTACTCTCAAAGTTCTGAGGAAATGGAAAACACATAAGAAGGTTAATTTCCTTTCTGAATTTTACACCAGGGACTACCTCTCTAGAAATTAAAAGTGGCTCAGTTATTATCCAGTCAAATTCAATTATATTTTTACCATGGTGGTTTTCTTCTGTATTTATCATCCTTGCATTAATTGCATTTAGGACATACATTTCTTAAATATTGTTCCCTTGAGCAAAGCAAGGAGGAAAAAGGCAGAAGCAACTCGTTTGCAAAGGCTGAGGTACAAAGCAGCTCCTCAGCGTGCTGTGGGCATGAGCTGTCACTGCTTAACACGCTGGACCAGCTGCTCCAAATTAATTCAGCACTCCCAAACTTAATAGAGATGTATTAATTTATGCTGCTTGAGAATCTGGGACAGATTTTTGGATCACCAAACACGCAACAAGAAGCAACTCCTCTGCAGTAACTCTGGATGGAACACTCTGGCCTGTGTTCAGGCTGAGTGTGGCTCATGGATTATAAATAGGATTCCTCATGGCTTCCTTCCACAAAAATGGAGATGAAGCACACCCAGAGCACAACCTGCATCTAGTACTGGGGTCACAGTTTGGAAATGACATCATGATGCACTGAAACCAGAGTATGTTTTATCAGAGCTCCATCTCAAATATCACTCCTAAGAGACAGTCTAAAGGTGCACAAAGACTCCTGTGGCATTACTGGAGATCCAGGACATATTCCTGTTGCTGCTGGTGCCTGTTTCCCCCCCATACATACACAGCGCTGTGTTGGAAAGCTGGCAGCAATGTGCAATTCACCCACACTGACAGTTTGAGTGGATAATGCCACTTGTTCTGACTGCAAATTTCTGAGAAGCTTATGCTGAGGAGTATGAGTTTTTTCACAATTCTCACCAGGAAAACTCCACAATACCACGAAATCTCATAGATCTTCTGGAAAGGAGCAGACAACTTTCACAAAGTCCAGGATGGGGCAAACCTTTTCCCAGTTCATCCCATTTCTGAGCATACATTCTATTGCTGAGGAAACAAAACAAGAATACTTCACTGGAGAGTCTGGAGGCTGCTGTAGTGCAAAGAATTTGGCAAAACCTTCTCTTCCCTGTCCCACTTGGGTGCCCAGCCTTATTTCCCAACTGTGACAGGTTCCTGCTGGCTTTGCACCTGCAGCTCCTCCTGCCTGCTGCTGGCACTGGTAGCAACAGGAAAAACAGGTATGGCCACAGTGCAGCTGAGCTGTGCACAGGCTGAGGCTTTTGACAGAGGGGCAAAGTGACACCACAGCACTCCAACAGGGTTTGAAAGCACTGTTTGGTGCTGCCTATATTTGTAGAAGTATTGGCATATTGCAGCAGAGAAAACAAAAGGAGGAAAAAAGAGTAAATGCGGTGGACAGCAAGAGCCAGCATTCCATGTCACTGCAGCACCCTCAAGGCATCTGGGTCATGGTTTTTATAAATGAATTTTGAATTTCCCACAAGGCTACTTAAGGAATCTGAAGGGCCATGTGAAAAGAAAAAACAATTGCTCTTCATGAGCCGGTATGGCTCTGTCTGGCAGGAATATTACTGGGATGATGTAGGAGAAATGGAGACCAGGATAGTGCAGAGATGACATTGCACAGGTGCAGCTGATTTTATTGAAGCAATTTTAGACTGATTTACATGCAGAAGTAAAAGATACAGGGCCACTTGGGAGAATCAGAAAGGAAGGCAACTGCCTTATGATTTTTTTTCTTTCTTTACACTGCTGAATGGCTGTCTCCTCACAGCAAAGAAAAAAGGGGGAGAAAACCAGAAAGGAACACAAAGAAAGTTGTGCATGGGGACTAAATATGGCCCTGTATCACAGTCTGTGAGCTGGGAAGGCCAGGAGGACTTAATTCGCTTTCCAGTCCTTCCACTGGGTGAACTGTACAGCACACATGCCTCTTTATGCACCAGATTCCACCTCCAAAATGGAATGGCATCAACAGTCTCTTCTGCCAAGTGTTTTGAGATCTACCAGTAAAAAAACTAAACTAAATAAACAAACAAACAAGAAAAAAAAATCCAGCACCCCTTCCACCCCAAAAAGTATAAAAATTCACCACCACGCAAAATTAATTTCTTCATTGGAATTTCATGAGAACAGTTGTTGTAAACTTCCTGGTAGTATCACACTGAATGGTCTTTGCATCTGGTTATGATGCTGTGATTCTACCTGGTCAAGTTGGACTAAAATAACATCTTGCTTTTTGCACCTTTTTTTCACCAACAGATGTTAGAACACTTTACAGAGGAGACTGTAATGGAAATAACATCACCTGTCTCTTCACAAGCTCAGGTTAAGCAAAAAATTGGTGTCAAACTAAGGAGAAGAACCCAGAAAATGAGAGTCCTTTTCTTTTTTTCTGTACTCCAATCAGGAAAAGAAATACTTTTCAAATAGAAAATTAACCTGACTTTTTCCCTACTCCCCTTTAGAAAAAAAGGCAGTAAAACAAGCTTTTGTTTAGCCAGGGAAACTTTTATCTGCTCCAAGTCAGTTTTACAGCAGTATTTGCTATCTGCAGCAGATCCATAAAAAGATAATCCTCTATATCATGGCCTGTATTGCTTTTACTGTTTGTTGAATTTTAAATGCCATATCTGCACACACGATAGCACAAAAGAGAAGAAAAACAGATTGAAATTAGAGAGTTGAAGAGAATCCCTACCTACTACCCATATAGAGTAGGGAACACTAGCAATAAACATAAGGTGAAAACACAAGTTAACATTCCAGTGGAGACACCCCTTAAATATGAAATACGCTGCTCTCTGTAGAGCATTTGGGTGATCTATTACATGAATAAACATAGAGATTTCAGACGTGTGCAGTAAACCTGTATCCTTCACAGGATAAACATTCTCACCTCTGAGAAATCTCATATTTGGAAACAAGACAGAACAGAAAACTGGGGTCTTGTTTTTCTTCCACGCTTCTCTGCCACTGTCACTTAACTTGAGTGATCAAGAGACATACAGAAAATGCACTCTAGGATCAAAAACTTCCCTTCTCCCCATGCTGCTCTGCTTGTGTCTTTTTATCAGTTTGTACAAAATTGTACAAAATGAGTTGGTTTATTGAGTAATAGCATAACTGTTTGAATTATTGAAGGAAGTGAAAAGTCACCAAAACAAACACATCCAGTCTGCTAATTTCACTCGCAGTTTCTGAAGTGACATAATGCAGCTTCTTTTTAAAGCTTTCTTGGAAAAACAGCAATTTCCTGTGTTTATTTTGTCTTCTTATTTCAGAAAAGTCCCTCTGATTTGTGGCAGCAGACGCAATCTACATGATAGAAATTTTTTACCAACGTCAGGTTTTCACCGATATGATCAGTGGAAACATAAAACCCTTTTAGTATCACTGTCTTCATAGATTTTTAAAGAAATATTATCACAGGTCTTTCAAATTATTGTCATTCATGGCGTTAAAAAAAACAAACCCTCAATGTTTAATTACTAGGACCATTACATAACTTATGATCCACTTTATACCTTAAATTCTGCCTTAAACTTGATCCATTTTATTCTGTTCAGCAGAATGGAAACTCATCTGGTATTTGTTATCTTGCAAGAGCTGAAACAATCTGTAGTAGAGTTTTTCTATGTTTTTAAATTACAATAGCAGTGAGAATAGAGCTTTTACATGCTCATCCTATTGGAAAAAAGTATTTCATGGACAATATTAAGCCAAATGGATAAGATTGTAAGACATACTCAGTGTGCTATTTTACTGCTATAAGTCAAAACATTCATATTTATAAATGAAGCAGTTAATTTTATTTTAATGGGCTTTCGGCCAAGAGGTACAGCCATTCTCTGGTAAAAATACGTTTTGGTGAAAGTTTTAAATAAACTTTAACAATCAAGTTGCAAGCAATGGGGAGGAAAAAAATGTAGAGGACTGTAGATATTAAGCCCACCAGTAAGCTGCATGAGTCTGCTAAAAGCACAATTTTTTGACAAATTATGGAAGGAGAGAAAAAGAAATGGCCTCAGTACAAAGTTTCCCTCCCATAAGAACCATCCCAAAAAAATTATATCCTTCAGTCACATCATGAATCAGGAAACACAGAATCACAGAATATCCCAGTTTGGAAGGGACCCCCAGAGATTCTGTCTTTTTCTACTCTGTGATATGTAAACCCTACCAATATTGAGTGAGGATAGGGGACCAGTAAATTGCTCATATTTAGTAGATACACCCAGTTTTGTGACATAAGTCAGACTGGTCTTGCACCCTTCTCAGACAGACCCACCATCCTACTCACTTCTCTTTCCCCTACATACACATTCACTGAAAAGAGTCTCACTATGAAAATCCTCAGGTTTCTGAAGTTTTTTCCCAAAATTCACATAAACTTGAAAGTGAAAATGCTCACAACCAGATAATTTGAAGAAGGAAGATGAATGCATAAAAGAAGCTTCCCTATGTTTATTTGCCACTAGCAAGAAACCAGAAATAGAGATTCTATATACAACACTCCAATTCCCACAAGAAACTTCACATTTTGTTCCTTTTTTTTTTTGTTTGTAAAGTGAACTTCAGTGTCACCTACTGAAGTAAAAACAAACTGTTAATTTATTGCAGGGATCAAGCAACATAAATGGGCAGGTGCTGCACTTGCCACCTAGAGACTCCTGACACACAGACAGAGGTAAACTTTCATGAAACCAGTACCTCCTGCTCAGGAAGCACCACAGTGCTGACAGGTTTACAGTAAATAACAAAGCCCACAATCACTACTGTCAGAAAATGGGGTCAAATTCTAACAATAAAGTCTTCAGGGAGGAAGATCCTCCTTTGATATGAACACTACTTTTTCTAAGACCTGCCTTCCAATGCCTATGGTTTCTGTGATGGCTAAATATAGAGCATAATTTATTTCACAGATTGCTTGGCTCTCTGCATTATGAACAGACTCGTAGGCAGCTCCTGACCATTTTTGCAGGGAAGCTCACTCTCCTCTTTCTGGAGAAAATGCACGGAAGTCTTACCTAGAAATATTTGTTACCATCGTGGGGCTACAGAGTCAAATTGCCTCCTTCAGAAATTCTCAGTGGAAATTTCTCCTGTTCTCACAGCTTTGTGCCCTCTCCTCGGAGAAGCACTGCTGGGGGACGCTCTGGGAACACTCTGCTTCCACACAAAGGCACCAGATTCTGAATTAACTTAAATGCAAACTTTGCCATGAAAGCTTTACAAATCTTCAGACACCAATATGTTCTGCAAAGCTGCATGCAAACACCTTAATGTGCTTAAGATCACTTGGAATCCATCCCACCATAACGCAAGGAAAATCCTATGCCCGGGGGTGGGGCAGGGTGAAGAAAAAGGAGAGAGTAAGAAATACACTGGGACTTCAAACCAAAGTAACAATTTGAGCTTACACACAGACACAAGCTGGTGGTGACAGTGGTTGGATGTCTGGTGAAATGTGGGAGCTGGAAAGATTTGTGCTTTAAAGAAAAGTTAACACTGCACATTGTTTTCTAATAGCTTCTGCTTCTAGACTCATGCAATACCTCTGGCCATCGGTATTAAACTCAAAACGTATCAAAGCTGCACATCCTTGAGATACAGAAAAAAAATGAATTATGGAACTGGTCACCAGTCCAGTCTCTTTGTCTCTTACAAGAAACACAGGTGTCTGTCATAGAAAGACAACCAAGCTGTAGCATTTTGGTTTCTGTTGCAAAGAAGAAAACCATTTTCTGCAGTCAGATTAGAAAGTATTAAATCAGTTACCTTTAAAATACCTTCAAAAATTTATCTTAAGTGCTTTAATTTATATTTGCAAAGGTTAAAAGAAAAAAATAATAAGGGTTCTGCTACATTTCAGACTTCTACTTGCATGAACAGAGATTGTTCCTGCCTATTGCTTATTAGCATAAAAGTTGTTGGAATTTCAGGGCAGAGGTGGAAGAAAGAGGAATCCTATCTCTGCAAAACCTATGGACTCGAACTAAAAATAAACCCATCTCTCCCTTTTCCCTGAAACCCCTTTCTGCTTTTGTTTGTTTGTTCTGGATTATATCAGTCTCTTTTTCATGCTGGTGAATCATGTCTCTGTCACAGCTGATTCCATTTATCTATCCTGGGAGAAAACATAAGCTAAAAATAACCCTTTTGGGGTTTCTGGTGGGTTTTGCATGAGAAGGGACTGAATATTTTCATTCCAAGCTTGTGTGACAAAGTTTGGCTTTATCTTTGCCAGGGTTGATTTAACTAGTACCAGTTAGAAAAAAAAAGAAAAGAAAAATAAAGCTTTTTGCTGTCCATAAAATCCCAAGTTGGCTAAAATTTAACAACATCTGCGGCAAATAAAAAAGAAAAGTTTTTTACCATCCAAGTCAGTATGAGAGTCTTTTATTTGCAAGTGGGAGCTTTTTTTCCCAAAAGCAATTTGCCATTTCTTGTAATGAACAGTAATGAAATACACAGGCTCTGACAGGCTGGAGTATTTGTATATAAAAGGCTTTTTTTCCGACTTTGAAAGATTTTAACTGTGTAAAAAAAAAAAAAAATCATTGAATTTAGAATATCATCACAATCAACAATGAGACTCTAAGTGAAAAGAGCATTTGGTCTAGACTAGGATGGAAATCTTGTAGGCACATTTATTTCTGTGACCTCCAGTTGTTCTTCCTCCCATGTGTGTCAGATTCTACCTCATCTTATGGGAACTTGGTGGTTAAAGTGAAAAGAACAAGAGACTTTACAATATCAACACTTGCTGCAAAATGGAAGGAAAGTACCAGCATGACTGTTTTTTTAAGTGTAGATTTTTAAATATATTTGGGGAATGCTGTAGAAAGATGTCACATTAAAGAAACGGTGGTACACTTAAAATGACAGTCTAACTTTCTTTTTTAAAGCTTAACAATATTGCTGACTGTGACATACATGGTCATTTGCCAGGAGAAAGCAGTTAAGCTCTATGGAGTCCACCAAGAAACACAGATTGCCTTACACCAAAACAGTCCAGAAGGAAGAGATACATCTTTAAGACTCATTGAAAGGTGGTATTTATAAAAAAGTATGTCATGTTGAAGATTATACTTCAATTATGAAAGTTGTCAGATCAGGCAATGGAGGGCAGCAAATCAAGAATATCAACTGAGATCTTAGGAAAATGTCCCAGGGTGGGAGCACTTGGAGTTCTCCAAATGAAATCCCCAGAGCTCTCTGAAAACATCTCAAGGCCATGTCATGAAGTGCGAAGGGATTTCTGCAAACAAGATTCAGCAAACAACAGAAAGTTACTTCTGTTAGTCACTTGGCAGAACTGCCCATGATATCACCACATTCCAGGCTCCTTAGGCTGGCTGAGCTGGATGCACTTGAGTTCATGAACTCCTGTCTCCTAGAGCCACTCCCAGCACACTTATCCTGATGGGGCCACGCTGAGCTTTTCCAAGTGTCCCAAACCTCACCTCGAAGTGATTGTGGGCTTCTCCCTGCTCTTCCTGCCGCCCCAGGAACACCACTGCTCTGTCCTATCTGTTACAAAATAGGAAGCAGCAGCTTTTCCAGAGTTGAACTGAATGTGGATACAGTGGGGATGCGGGGACTGCAGCTTCACCAAGGTGCGGCTGCTCTGCTGCAAGCCACTGTGTGCTACCAGGTCACAGTTAATAAAAGACGAAGAATAAAGAGGTACTTTGGAGGGACAACAGTAGCAAAATGCTGACAGAATGTATAATTTTTATTAATGTACCCAGGTCACTTTTGCACAGATTTAAAGTGTAATTGTTTAGCAGAGGAGAAAAAAATATATGCTATTTTCCATTTCTTCAGACATGTTTGTTTTGGGTGAAGAAAAACATTTGCTGTTGCATCACTGAATAGAACAAAGCAAAATATGATCTTACTGACCTTCCCCTTGTGAATCAGCTACAAGACTGATCTACAAACTTACTCTGCAAAATCTGTAAACAGCTACTGAAAACAGGAAACACTCATTTTGACTTCCAAAGACCCAGATAAGTTACAAAGGCTGATACTCAGTTTTCTTTCCAAATAATAGTACCCAATCTGCAAGTTTTTTGTGTTTACTGTGGCCCTATTTTCCTGCCATTTTTCAGCGTGTACCCATATTTTTAGCTGGAAACTTGCACAGAAAGTCTGTGGAGGAATTGTAGAGGAACCCACACAGAATTTGGAACAAACACAGCAAGTTCTTCCTCAGTCATCACATCAGAAGCACAACGCTCCCATACTAGCACTGCATTCAGTTTTCAAAATTAAAAATGTCTCTGTGCACGTACACTCACAAATTCAAATTAGCGGGCAAAGCAAAGCCTGACACAGTGACACATCTCCACGCCAACAACATTCTGCAGATCTGAGAAGTGCACAATGTAAATACAGGATTTTCCCCTGTAAGAAGCAGAATTTTCCCCTTTTTTTACTGTCATAGCCACTGCAAAATGATACCATTAAAAATTCCCAAATTTTCTTTTCCATCCACAGAGAATGACAAAGGTGGACTAGAGAATTTACTGTTGCTGGGGTATAGTAGGAAGTACAGGAGGAAAATAAGAGTTTTTATTTCTATTTGACCTCTAAAAATACCTATTTACTGCATGAGTAATGGGTTCTTCTTCCACTCCAGAAATCACCAGCATCCCAAAAATTAGTGCTTTTCATCCTGCAGCCTCTATCCCAGCGGGAAGAGCTGGCACAAAGAAAGCAGCATCAGGGCCAGGTGGCAAGTCCAAGTGGGCTGTGAAAAAGTAGGGGACTGCCCAGACCTTTTAAGATGCAAAAAAACTGTGGCAGAGCAAAACTCCATCTTAAAGCTGTGTAGACAGTAAAAAGGAATTTAAAAAGAAAGTTAATACTTTCTGAGGCAGGACTGAAGTTGCTGTGGAAAAAACAGCTCTGCCTCTACTTTTTAAAAGGAGAGGTGTGGGGAAAGAGGAATATTTGAAGTCTAATAATTATGTGTACTTCTTGTCACTCAGTGCATTGGTCAATGGTCTCCTCCCTATCCCCTGCCCCTCCTACTGCACACATTCTGTTCCTTGCCTGCTCCTTGTCTAGTCAGTCCTGGCACATCCCTATTTCTTCACTCTGCCTTTGAACTGTGTTCCCATTTTGGGCAAATGTCTGATATAGCACTGGGAAATGGGACTCCTTCATTCTGATTCTTTCTCTTTGAAAGAGCCCATCTGGTGAATTTATAAAATGATCTTGTTCTCCTGACACAGGACACTGTAGCTGAAGGTATTCTTTTGTTCCATCTTTGCCTGCCACTTCCTGGGTGGATATAAAGATATTTCCCTTGAATTCTGCACTGTACATAAACATCTGCTGATGCTGGAGTGAAAACACATCAAGATGCTTTGAGATACATGCCTCAAATATAACTGCTCTTTTTCACATTACTATCCTGAAATGCAACTTAAAAATAAGGAATAGGAGAATCCCTCAGACTGAAGTTTACAACCTTAGTGTGTCATCTCAGTAGCACCCGTTGATCAGTGTATTGGGACCCAGTTACAGACAGGCAAACAGAAACCTAATCATACCATTAAGGAGCCCATACATTAGGGAAAGAAGAGGGACAGAAGGTTTAAAAATTAAAAGTTAAGAAGGGCAGCTCCATAATACTTGAAAGTCCACATGGGAAAAAAACTAAATCCTTATTTTCAGAATAAGTAATTGTCCCAAGTTAATTAAGGATTTCTTTTCAACTTTAATACTCTCAGCCACTTCTTTTGA
Organism: Sialia sialis; assembly: GCA_009812075.1. Classification (NCBI taxonomy): domain Eukaryota; kingdom Metazoa; phylum Chordata; class Aves; order Passeriformes; family Turdidae; genus Sialia; species Sialia sialis. The sequence continues at coordinate 4,593,799 of VRYO01000369.1, forward strand.
ATACCTTCTTTTGAAGGTATTTAACCAGGTAAGTGCTCTGTATAATATCTAGTGCTGAGAAAACAGGGAAAGTGGAAGTAGAGAGACAGCAGGGCAGAGGGAAGAGCCAGACAAACATTTTGGAGGCAGCACAGTCTTAGATCACTTCAAATTGATTGTGAAACCACAACCCTGAGAGCAAGAAACAGTCAGGACTTCTGTGATACATCAGTGAGATAACAGAGAAAGGATCTGGTGAAACAAAGTGAATCACTTGGTGAGAGGCATGTACTCTCAGCTTTGAGAGAGTCTTGATGGCGGGTTGTTGCTTTAAATATTGCTTCTACTTTTTGATGGGACTTCTTTTTTAGTAACTGCATCAAAATTCCAACAATTTACTACCTTAAGTTACTCAAGAGCTTTTGGAGACTCCCTATCCAGACAGGTCTTTTACTCATAAGAGCCAGTTTTCTTGAGCCACACCTTCCACAAAACTAGACCTATAGAAAGCTTCAATTTTATTTCTGAATCGTAAAATGGAAATGAAAAGACTCCTTCTGATTAATCATTCTCATAGGACTTCTGCAAGAAACTTGTGTTAGTTCATATAAACCCAACAAACACCCCCATTGAAAGAAAACAGACACATCTGAGGCTTTTTATTATTGTTTGTCCAGAGAGGCCTAACTTTCAATTGTCTTTATTATAATTCATCTGTAATTGCATTCCCTACTCCTTTTGTTTCCTAAGACTCAATAGAATTTTCCTAAAATCCTCTTTCGTTACTACCTATTAACTAGCTGATTTTTAACAGCTTATTTTGCTCCCTCTCTATTCCCATTTTAGTTTTCTTGCATCACATTTCTTACCTCAATTCTAAAAAAAAAAAAAAAAATAGGCAGCAAGATTAAAAAGTATTTGGAAGTTACGTGGTCCTGTGTTTTATTTCAATGGTTATCATTGTTAAATAAAAATCCCATATGAAGAAGAAGCTTCTGCTGCAAAGGCAGTGTGTTATTGCTGTACTTCTAAAAGCATTTGATCATAGAATGAGCATAGTAAGTTTGGGCATAGGTAGAGAAGAAACATTAACTCCTTGTCAACCTAAGTGACAGACTTGCAAGATTGACATTCTCCCTTCAGCATGTTCATAGTAAAGTTAGAAATGTCACTAATTAGTTCAATTTTTTTTCTTCAAGGAACTTAAAGAACTAAGCAAAGATACAGAATGCCTGCAAGAGCATTTCTTCATATAGGAAAAGGAAAATAGCATAAACCCCCCTGCCAAGAGTCAAATTTCCAGTCAGGTGGCTGTATGTTCCTTTAGTTCACAGAGTTCACATCTCATTTTTGCTGGCAAATCAACAACGAACTTCTGCCCTTCTACGGTCATTCACTTGAATTTTTGCCAGTGAGTCAAAACATTCTTCCCCCCCAAAAAAACACCTCGCCGGCATCATTTACTATTCCCCCTAAAAATACTTTTAGCACAACATTACAGGCATACTTTTGACAACTGTGCTTTTGGAAAGCAGCATTCTCTGGAGCAGTCAGACAATAAAAGGTTTACTGTTCTAAAGACGTGGCTTCTGACTAAGAACAGACAGGCATCAACAAGAACTTGAACATAAATGTTCATTTCTTGTCTTTATAATCATAAAAGATTTTACTGTCTATAGGTACAAGTCTGGATAAACAAAGTCATTCAACCTTGTAACCCCAGCACCACAACATTTTTTAATACATCAGTATTTCAAAGTTCTCCTGGCTTTGACCTACAAACAGAATTTTATAACACTTTTTCATGCTAGACTTCTTCTTGTCTTCTTGCCTCAAACTAAAAATTCCTTTAGAAAGCAGGGTTAAATTCTGCCTACATCAAACATTCTTACAGATGACTGACATCAACAAAAAATAAGAGCCATGTTATTGTTAAAAAATAAAATTATAACAGCCCTATAGCTATGGTTCATACCAGAGCAATTTTTACTATCTTTTGCTCTTAAAGACACTTTGCTGCATAGATACTTTGCAAAATGGCACGTGCAAAAGGGGAATGAAGATGGGATTTTGTAGAAAATGCAGTTTGGCAGAGCATTACAACAAACATGGCAACCATTAGGTAGTGATCAAGCCCTGTTTAATATTTCTGTAATAAGATGAAGGAAATAAAGATAAGGTTTGTTAGTTTGTTACTCAAAACTAAGGGGTGGATTTTAAGACAGGGAAGACTAAACTATCAGAATATCTTAGTGATAGAAAAATGTATGTTCACCGATCTTCTCCTCAGCATCTCCAAGGATGACAAGCAGAGATACTCCAATAATATCAAGAAGAAATTGCAAGACCCAAAACCCGTTCCCCATTTGTGATTTGGACTTTGTGGGTTGTGTCTGATCAAAAGGGGGTTCCCCCACAGGCTGCTGTGTAGTGCTCCCAATCCCACATGACCCTCAGATCCTGCCCAACAGGGACTGCTACAATGCAGCTCCTGGGCTGCAGCTCAGCCGCTGAGTACAGCTTGTGTGTAAACACTAAGGTTTATAGCCCACTAAATAATTTGGGTTCACAGAGCCCATGGAGAAAGTTAATCCACTGCTCTTGGAGAATGAGCTGGCCTAATGTCCCATGTCACAGAACTCCTCAGATTTCTCCCTGCCTCCATGGACTTTCACTGCTGGCTTCAGCAGCTCGACTGCAGACTTCACCTGCCAGAGCACAGCTGGATGTTAGCCCAAGACAGGCCAGCTGTGTTTAAACAAAAGAACTCAAATGAGAGCCAACAGTGTAACCAAAAGACTTTGGACTTTAATTGCTTCCTTCACTTTCCTACCCCTCAATAAACTAAGGCAGTTTAAAACAGGCTGATAAGGAAGCCACGGTCACAAGTGGGAAGAATATTTCTTTAATAAAGATGGGGTCACCTATGTGAATTGTCAGACAATTCTACACTGTCTCTTTGCTGCCCAAACAAGAATACTGAAACCAAAACACAGGCTGAAACCCATTGCTCAGGGAGAAGTACAGCTGTTGTCACACTTTGATACTGATATTTTCCTTGCTCAGACGGTGCCAGAAGAAAAAGGACATGTAGAGGAGAAGCAGCGAGGGGAATGGTGATGTCATGAATAGCAAGTTCTATAATGAGCTCATGCCCCTTCTATTTGTGAAAAGATAAGCACTTTCTGAATAGGCAAAGATAAGATTAAATAACCTGCAGCTCTTCATCAGCTCATGCATTAAAGCATCACAGTGCTGAAACTGGAGATTTTGGAAATTATTAGTGCTCAGCTGATACAACCAAAAAGAGAGGATGACTGTGTGATACTGAGGGTTTCTTTTTTTTTCTCTCAATTGCTATAATTTTCTTGTATAATACTTGTCTGAGATAAATACTGAATGGATAAAGTAAGGGCATATATTTTGGGTATTTCCAATTTAGTTGCAGAGGCCTGAGATATGGGCTGGGCAAAGTCTTTAATTCAAACATCTGAACTAAGGGTCATGTTTTGAGCACCAGAGGGTTCCAAAAGTTTTACAATATGCTTATAATACCAAAATAATTTTTAAAAAGTTCTACATTCATCTGAGGTGAGGTATTTCTTTCTTGCACCAATTAAACCAGCTGGTAAAATCTACTAAACTGTGACTAGGTGTTCATCTGTTGAAGGGGAAGAAATCTGCCCTTGCGAACAAACACTGAAATTTTATTTTACCCTAGGCCACCCACAGTGTGTTTACTCATCACACACAGAGACTAGCTGTAAAGTAAGCAGGAGGATAATTCTGACTTAATTTTCAGGTTTAATACTATGCATGAGTGATAAAATTAAATTTAGACTCCAAGTAAATATGCAGGGGTTCAAGCACACCAGTTGGTTTGCTTTCACAACCAGGCAAACAAACAACAAAAGAAATCTAAAAAGGTGTAATATAATATCACAGGAAAGAGAGACCTCTGTAAGCCAGAGTACAGACACATTTCACAGAAATCCCATAACTACCGACGTGGTTATAGCTCTAAACCTACCAGGTTCTATCTCTAAACCTCTGTTTAATCAAGTACATACAGGGCTGACTGTAAATTGGAAGGGATGGGATACCCCCTTCATCCTGGCTATTGATTACATCCAGCAGGGAGCTGCTGTCAGGTCGTTTGGGAGATGAGCTGATAACAAAAGATAAATATTTCTCTCCAAGTTCTGCAGATGTTAGACATTCTTCCTGGGAAAATTCTAAGGCCATCTGAGGACACCAACTCAGAGTCTTGACCAGCTAGAGGCAAAACTCAGATGCTCGAGCATTGAAAAAAATGTCAGAGTTCAGTCAAGGCTCCTCAGTACAGTGAGCAAAATCAAATTTTGTTGTCCAGGGTTTTTGTCAGACATGCACACACACACACATACTTCTCCCAACCCACAAAGAGGAGGAGAAACTGCAGGGATTGATGACAGGATGAGGTGGTTATCCTTTCATCGTGAAAGGATGAAAGGAGCTGAGAGGAGCCCAGGTGAGCTCTGGTCACCAGCAAGATGTGTAAGGGAGCTCTGAGTGAGAGGCCATCAGATCTTCATCCAGACATGTGCTGCTTTCCCTGCTTCCATCCCCCATCTTTTCAGCCACAAGCTTTCCAGCTCCTGCCCACTGCTCTACCAGGAACAGCAGACCCTGCCCTCACCACTTCACACTGCACTAGCCAATCCCCCATCCTAAGGAATTGACTTTATTCCTGTGCCTCAGGAGCCACAGGGGGAAAAGGGACAAGCAGGAGAAAACGAAACAAGCCCAACCCATTTGTGTGGCTGAGACAAAGTTTGGCACAAAGCAATTCTCTCTCACTAGCAGAGCAGTGCTGTATAGAAAAAGCAGGGGTAATTAGCTTAATAAATTGTACCTTATTCTATTTAGAGCTGACCTTGGGCTTCCCTGCAAGAGGGGGCAGACAAAGGATTTGCAGTGAAAACCCTCAAGGTAAGATAGCCCTTCCTTGGCTAGCAAGTTCCCCTTGCCCAGTGCTTGTTAAACACTAACAGGCTTGTTTTCTAAATTAAAATTTAATCTGAGCTTGGCAGGTGGATAACATGAGACTAATGGAAGCATTTCACTCAAGGTTACACAGAAAAGATTATGCATAGAAATCAAATTGAAATTTTCCTACATTAAAAAGACCAAACCAATGACAATTCTTTGTCAAGGTGAGAAACAACAGATCTTCCATGAACTGCAAAATTCAGAGATGAAGTATGAAATTTACAGCAGCCACAGTCTCAAAGGCGTAAGAAAAGAACTAAACATGGGAATAGCACGTGCTTTTTTTTTCTGAAATGCCTGGTAAATGCTGCAAGTTCCACACATTTCAGATTAGAAGCAATTTGTATTTTTTAAAAAATGACAAAGTAGCTAGCTAAGCGCTGGAACATGTGGGAACTAGTTTATATTGTGTTATTGGATTTGGATTACTGCAGGGACAAATCACAGAACTCACTGGAGGGGATGGGATCCTTCATGGCAACTGCTGGAGTAAAATAAATCAGCCTAAGAACAGCTTCAAGAGCTCTTGGAGCTTTGTTTTCAAGCACATTTTTATACTAATGAGCACCACGCATATTGTAGACAGCTTACGAAGTTTGAAAAAAAAAAAGGATTTTGCGAGTGCCCAGGTGTAAGCAGCCTGACTGACTAAAGCAGGGGAGATAAGTATCAGTGAGTTATGAAAAATGCCATTACAGCAGGCCAGGAGCAAACAGGCAGAGCACTGGGAGGAACAGAGCTCAATATAGCGTGCAACGACTGTAAGCTTCAGTGCCCACATACTAAGCTTTCTGTACTGTAATGGTCTGATAAATTCATTTTGACCCAGAGACCAGAGATAAATTGTCTTAGTAATACAAACAAACAGCTAAGCAATTAGGGCAAAGTTTTTTGAGAATGTGGTGATAACATCTAGAAGCATTGTTGGGCAAGGGGGAAAAGCAGCCCTGGAGATAGGGGGTTTAATCTGGAGTAAAAGAGAGAGTATAATGGCTTCTCCAAATTGCAGAGCACTAAAAGAAAAAGCAGACAAGCAACTGGCACTGCTATTTGTCTGGCATCTATTTCGGTGTATCCAACCTGAAAAGCAACTTTCATCGTCCCATTTGGAGTTCATCAAGTTTGGCCTATAAAAAGATTTTACATGTGCAGCTGTGAAAGTGTCAGAGCTGAGAAATCCATGAGGAACCATCAGGTTTTATAGAATTGCCATAATTTAAATTTCCTGAAAGTAACTTATTAAAATAGACTTTTCAAACACAGAGATTAGTGCAGTGGTGAAATGACCAAAGCAGCAATTTCATCTATCAGTTTTCACATATCAGCCCTATTTAGGCACAGACATATGTTAGTTGCAAAGTAGAACATTGGCTGCAACAATTCCATTAATTCCCAGGCAGAGAAACAGGAGTAATTAATATTTAATCCAAATTGTGTTGACTTATCAATGAGTGTTTCAGCATTACTTTAAATCAACATAATAAAATATGGCATAATAAATATATGTATGTATAAATGAGTGAAATTTCAGGCCTAGAATGCATTCCTTCAGTTTTGATAGAGCAACCCAAGAAAATAGCCATGAGAAGATACAAGATGATCGCTCAAATTAATACTAACTTTTTTTGTGAATATGTTGTACATGATGAGAGAGTTTTAATAGAGATACCTATATTTTAGACAAAAAGAAATATGGAGGAGATACATTCGCATTGTACTTTTACTGTAGCTGAATGACCAGTTTTCTCAGTGTTCACTGAAGGATGAGAATTGGTTTGTTTTTATGCACACAATAAAGATGTAAATGGCATTTACTTTACTAAACAACTTGGTTTTGCCTTGTAAGATTTTTCTTTAAAGTGTATTTTAGGAAAAAAATCAGTAAAACACAAACATTCATGAGAAGTATTTTTGGAGCTGCCATAAACAATCCATAGCCTTAAGTCCATCTCACAGAACAGAAGGAGCTCCAGTAACTCAGCCATGTCATGTGAATTCCAGTATCCCTTAATGCACTGAAAGCAAGCGTGGCTTGCTTCATTGGGCACTGTGTTGCACTATACAAAAGTATATAAAAGCCACCTGAATGAAATGAACAACTATTAATATTTCAATAAGGAAAGGCACTTGGCCAGTAAATACAGAATAAGACTGTACAGAGATTGGCACATAAAGGAAGACTTCAGCACTCCTTGATAAACACCAAATTAACACTTAAAAAACACAAAAAAAGTTTACCTTCTTTTATCTTCAGCTAACTGAACAATCTACGTGCTTCTTGGGTGGAAATATAGTCTAAACTCCACTGTGAAACATCATAACCAAATGATGCCATTTCAATTTATGATCAATTTATTATTGCTCAGGTCATTTTGAAAGTTTCGAAGTAGATTTTCATAATATTGGTAGTGATGAAGTACTAAAGAAATCACACATAAATCACATTTTCTAACTACAGAACTGCTCCTGACATCTCTAATAAAATTTTATTTATCTTTTTTTGTCCTCTAATGCATCCATCACAACTTGTCACTCAACCATACTGAGCTCTCTTAACTTTCACTTACAGTTTCTGTATTTTTTTTCCCTGCTTGATGCTGCCCCAGAAATTATGTCTGTAGGGACAGCACATTAGACAGGCATGTCACCTCTTCAGAAAGTAGTCTGTAAGGATTAAAAGTGGCTTTCTCAAGTGGAAGGCAGGATTCTGGCTTACAGGGCTACTGTCCATGCTCAGAAGGACAGCAGGGTAACACTCAGATATTATTAAAGTAAAATTAAAGCTTCCTGCCTTAGAAAGAATAATAGGTTTTTATCTCAGCTCTCCTCTCCACAAGTTCTAGCCAAAAAATAGTGTCTTCATGCCTTCAAGCTTTTTTCTCCTCCTTTTTTGGCCCTCATTGCCTCTACAGTCCCTGTTATGCAGGGATAGGCTTTTGGTTGGTATGAGAGAGGGGCTGCTTCAGTCACAGGAGCAGCCCAAGGAAGCAGCCATGGAAGGAAAGGAGAAGGACGACTGGTACATACAATTTCTAAAGTATTTTTTGTGTTGAATCCTGCCAATACAAAACACACCCTGTGGTTTGCAGATGGAGCTCGACCACCTCAGCAATGACCTGGATGTTTAGGCTGCAGACACCATGGATTCCTATCCCTGCCTCTCCTTTGCCTCAGTATATTTTACACTAACAAACAGTGAACACAACCAAGTGCCTATGACCGGAACAGGCATGGTTCAGCCACATCCAATTTCATCTCACAGAAGAAGTGCTAAAACACAAAGTACTGCAAAACCACCAGATCAGGGGAAATGGCAAACGTGCTCGGTTATTTCTACATAAGGGACAGAGTCACACTGCTCTGTGGTGAGGGGCAGAGTCACACTTCTCTGTGCAGTGCAACCACCACGCTTTTCCCACCAAGGTTTTTCATCCTCCCCAAAACACAAGTGCCACACGTGTCACACTTTTATTTTGCCTGGCATTGGCAGGCTGGGGTGGTCTGATACGAAGGGTTGCACTGTCGCTTTCAGCAAACAACACCCTTCTCGTGTTATGTTTTTCCAAACTTCCATCACAGCTGCACGTAAAGACACTTACAATATTGTCACATGTCATGGAGCCTGGAAATTACAATAGAATTACAATAATATTTAACTAAAACCTTGACAAATTCTGACATCCAAACAAAGCCTTGATAATGTGATTCCCCCTTCCCTGGCTTTCTCTTCAGGCTACAGACAAGAGGTGCCAGTACTGGAGACCAGGAATTAAACTCATCTCCCTGCACCCCTTTCAATAACAACTGTTAGAGCTGCCTTTTTCTATTTTCTTGCTACTGAGATAAATAATTTTTGTGCAAAGCAAAGCCACAAAGGTGAGTCTTTAATTTTATCTGGAAACAGATGCACTCTTGGTAAACTATTTTCATGAGAAATATTCGCAGCCATAAAACCCAGAAGCATAACTTCACACCCCTGCCATGAAAAAATTCTATTCACACTTTAAAATTCTGTGAAATTATTAGAAAACTCATAAAGGAGGAAAAATAAATCAATTATAGAAAATGTTTTGTAGAATCTTCTGTTTCAAAGCAATTTTTTATGTGGCACTTTTCCATCAGATCTGGAAATCTGGCTGCATAGAGGTTTATATGATAATATGCATTCAGTTATATTTTGACAGCCTTCAGTGGGCTGTTGCAATAGTCTGTTTTCCAGAAAAGAAAGTCTAACCACGACACCAAGCTGAGCCTTTGGGGGTTGGTTCAATTTCTCGTTAAACTAATGTTTAATATAGTAGGGGTCTTTCTTAGTGTGGCAACTTGCCAATTCAACATCATGGAAATTCAGATGCAGATAAATTAAGTTTATAAGTAAGCTTGCTGAAATGACAAATGGGATTTGGAAAGCTGAAATGGAGTTTCTGTTTCTCCTGTATTGTAGGGCACTGCCCTCCACTGGCCAAATGCTCTCACTTTTTAAATAAAAGAGCAAAAATTCCCCGTGACTCCAGAATAAAACTTAAAAAATTCCTCCAAACCCCCTCAGAATCAGTGTCAAATTCTTATAAAACGTTATTGCATAATGGCACCAATTTATACTAATGCCAGCCTTGTTTTCATATTACATGGTAATAAAAATACTTCGGGTGCTGAAATAAATCCCAGGGAAGCCCTTTTAAAGAGTTCCAAATTAGAAGTGACAAGACAAAAATGGGTAGTGCTAAAAAGTGAAATGTAACACAAGACCATACAGTGGTAAAGCATAGAACAGATTAGCAATTACTACTGTCTGTTACATTTTCACTATTTTACATCATTTTTTCTGTTCTGAAGTGACAGATGCTCGTGAAAATCCCTCTTTGAAGCAACTAATAATGTTTTTGAGTGCCATACTGGCAAAAATAGTTGCATCAGTAATACCTGTGTTCTGTGTACTTGAGAGTGGGAATTACTAAGTGTCAAAGGCCAACAGACAATGAGAAACCTGGAAACAATATGGATATAGATGTATGCCCTCCACTCATGGTACTGTGGGTTACCCCAGGGATCCTATTTTACTAATAAAAGTGTCATTAATGAATTTATAATCGATTCAATTATCCTACACAAGATCACTATCCAATTACTAGATTATATGATATATGATATATGATATATTATATATTATATTCAGTGGGATAGAGTTGCTGGTGGGAAGGTGAACCATTTCTTTAATAAGATTAAAAGAATAAGCTTTGGGAGGAAGTCATGACAAAAATACAAAGATAAATGGAGCTGGTAGAGATAGACCAAAGCCATAGAAAGACTGAAAATATGCTTGGTGTTACAAGTTGCACACTTAGATTTGCAAGCAGAGACAAAGCAAGACAAAAAATATTCTTAAGACCCTGATAAAACCTTCACTGCCATCTACAGATAGTGGAAGGTTAAAAGTCAGAAGATGGGTTTAACATCCTTTTTTCAAGGGCTTAACAATGTCATTTCTTTTGATAACACCTAATGTAAGCTTTAAGGCCTAGCAGAAGTTTTACCATTTGTCCCATTCACTTTGTACAAAATTTCTGTGTTAGTAGGCAATGAAGGAAATTATTCATATTTCATATCTGCCAATCATATGATAGCCTATTTCCTCTAGGAAAAAAACAACAAATAAAAACAAACAAACAAAAAAAAAGGCAAAAACAGAAACAAAAACAAAAACCCCAAACAACAACCCCAAAAAAACAAACTCCCAAAAAACAACACTCTTCCTAAACTTGTTTTTAAAGAGAAAAGGTAGATTGCAAGACTAACCATGAAGCATCCTCCTTTGAATACAAATTTGATTTTCGACCCCAGCACACAGCAGTGCTCAGGCTACCCCCCGCCCCGCGCCAATCTCTGCAGAACTCAGCTCTGGTGAGGTGGGGAGCAGCTTTGGTCTGTCCTTTCAGGCAGTCTGGAGTGAGAACAAACACCCACAGACTGAGAGAACCCAACCCTCTAGCTTCATTGAGCCTCAATCCTTACAAAAGGTCCTGGAGATTAATTTGGGATGCTCTTTTTGTATCAGGATTCCCCAGTGATTACACAGAGCAAGGCACTGAGTCACCCTCACCCTCAGTTTCCCCTGTTAAAAGAGGTTTGTTTTGCATCCATTGCCTCACCTCAGGTCTACCTTTTCCCCTCTCCTCAGGGTTCCATAGATTGTTTAATAATCACATTTTAATGCTGCATTTTCCTGCTATCCTTTAGTAGGTGAAATCTCCCTTGTACAATCTAAGAGCCAGTTTTGTGCTATGAGCTTGAAATAAAAAAACCTGGAGGAGGTGAGAACAGTGGATATCAGGTTGCTTCCACATTCAGGTCTGTGCTTCTGTTACATTACTTTAAGACTCAAACTGAAGCACTGAGCCATTTTCACAGCCACAGCCCACACATCCATAACACAGGAATGCAACACAAGTACCTTCATGCTTTCTAAATCTCCGCACAGAACTGTTTTAACCAGGATTGGACTAAACCCATGGTTCCTAAGAACAGCTTGACTCTGCTGTGATAGAGATGTTGGAACCTTGGAAACTGAGAATTTTAGGCTTTCTGTGCTGACAGGCACTGACCCCCAAGAAAAACCTGCTTTTGACCTGAGGCCATGGAGAAGGCTTCCAAAATTGAATGACAGGATTGGGATCACGAATGTGTAATTTGACATATGTAATTTGGGGTTTTAGAATACAGTAATATATACATAGCAAGATGGAGGATTTAATGTGGAGGTTTGCTTCTTCTTCATGAGCCTAGGTAAACTTGTTCAATTGGATAGAAAATTCCGCACTGTGGGTCATGAGTGGATGGTTATGGGGTTAAAAGTAAAAATAATTTAGGTGTCAATTCTAAATTGGACAGCTGGGCCTTAAAAGGCCTTGTAGAGAGAGAAATACATCTCCATTTTTAGCTTGTTAGCTTGAAGTGCTGCAGAACTCACTGTAATATAGATAAGAATTAATAAACATCTGAGTCTGAACAAGAAATACCATCTCTTGAGCATTTAATCCCGACCCTGGTAAAAAGAAGATAAAGCATGATACAGAGCCTCAGAAAGAAGAGCAACTGCAGCTCTTGCTCTCAGCCCATGAAAAGTAAAGAAGCCCCAGCTCCCCTGTGGGGAGCAGGTGGAGCTCTCAGCTCCCTGGCAGCCTGTTCCAGCTGAGGAGCTGATGCTCAGCTGTCCCCTGGAGGCAGCCACCTCTGGCCATGGGCACTGTGTGTGCATCTCACACAGATGAGAGGCGCACAGATGCACATCTCTCAACCTGCCAGAGGTTTCCAGCGGTGCTGAGATGCAGCCCTGCCCTGCTCCGTGCCAGGGACCAGCTGACATTCACCTCTGTGTGACCTCAGCCAGCCACAAAATGCATACTCAACCGCAGCTGCTTAACCATGCTGACATATAGAATTTCTAACTTTTGCTTTTCTTTACAGTGGAAAGAGCTTTAGACACCACAGCTTCAAACCACAGAGCTCTGAAAAACAAAAACAGGATGTCTGCCTCTAAAGTTGCTACTGTGTATATTCTTCCTGAGATTGGGAGATGTGGGACCAGGTTGGTATAATCTTTCAGTGCAGTCTATTGGCCAAATTCTCTCTTTCCTGATGGAAGATTAACTCTAGTGTGTATGACAGAAAATGTTGTCATAGCCAACGGTTCATGTAATCACAATAGAAATAAAACCAGCTGGAGATTAAAACAAAAAAATTAAATACTTACTACCTCTTAAAGTTATTGGGTTCTCCTTTACTCTTGCAAAACTGCAGTAATGCACTGATGGAGTTCCCTTCTGACTGTTCATCTGACAATTTGAAATACTAGGTGAGTAATTACATCAGCCAGTGAGGCAGTCCAAACATTTCTTGCTAAAAATAGAACTACTCATCAACTGATTGAAATTAATATACTTCTTTAATCTGTCAGAATTGATTAATCTCTAACATAATTTTTTTCTACTTTGGACACATCAGAAGCAGCCATTATAAACCAACAGAGCTCTACTCAGGTCAGCAGCACACAGGATTTTTGGCCCCTGAGGAAATGAGACAGAGATACTCAGCAAGAACTTCAGGCAGCCACAGGGTTATCAACTGAATGTTATGCTTCTGTCCACTGGCTCAGAAGTTGTTCACATTTGTGCAGAGATCACCAGAAACAAACATCATCCCAGCTGTCTAAGGGATCCAAAGCAGCTGTGTTTCTACAGAAAGGTAAGCAAGCTCCATTTCCCACCTTGCTGCTTGATTTTACTGATAGCGTCATTTCTCCAGGCTTGCATGCACCACTCACATCAGATTTCCACTGGTGGATGCATCCACCACTGAGATCTGGGCAGTGCTACAACACATTGAACAGGTTTGCTTTCAGTCAAATATCATCTTAAACAGTAATATCAGCAGTTTTCAAGCAGCCTGGTGCTTGCTTGGCAAAACCCACCTGAGTTACTGTGACGCGAATCTGCTGCAGACATGCAGATTGATGTGACAGAGGGTTGTCTAAGGCAATGAGGCTCAAGGGTAGGAAATCTGTTTTCCTGGGATATCATTTGCCCTTCCCACACAATGGAGGCGATTTGCAAGAGAGTGTGGCCTAAAGCAAAGCTTATGTCATGAGAGAGCACCTCTGCTGTCATCCATCCAGCGAAGTAGACTTCACAAACATCTATTGTTCACATTACAGAAAACAACCCTCAAAACATTAGGGTTGTAGACCAGGCACCATGTTTAATAATCAACACAGGAAGCTTAAAAATGACCAGTTACAGACTTTGAAATAAAGGTGTACTGCAGGATTTTGTAGCTTGAAACACTTGCTGAAGGCAAGCAAAACTTTAGCTTTTGGCAGCTCCACAAAGTCAAACTTGAGCTCACAAAGTGCCTCACATGAAACTGTTATCACTGTGGGATCCTGACATGAACTGATATGCAAAAGCCAAGTTTTCACTTATTTTGCAAGTTGGGAAGGCTCAATGTGTGTTCATATACACACACACCCTTTTGGCTGAATTTTACCCTTGGAAGCATTTTTTTCTAATCATTGACTGCTTTTACGAAACTTGGATGAAGGTTTGTTGGCCTAATTAAGTGAAAAGCAGAAGCCATGCTGTTTTGGAAAAGTCACACACCAAAGCCAAGTGCAGCACACACCATGATTTACCTGCTTACACTTCTGCCAAAAGACAAGATAAATAATAATAAATAATGTAAATAATAATAAATAAGATAAACATTGAGTATATCTAATATTGATGTGTGTGCAGTGCAGGCAAATGCACTGTTAATATCTCACTGTTTGCATTGGAATTGGGAGTTTTAACCTGGATCCATAAGGACAACATGTTCTGTGCTTCTCTCAAAGTTCACAGTTTAAGTAAGGAGCCACTACACATTTCTGCTCAAGAATCAGGACAATTCTTAAATGAATGCAACCTACTAGGTAGAAATGAGATGATCAATGATAGAGGTGAAAGCTGCTATGCTCAGTTTAGAAGCAGAAAACTGGATGAAATTATGTCTTCACTGTGTTCTTACATGTCACATTTGTATCTATAATTTCTGGCCTTATGTTTTCTATAAATTTGAAGTTTCTTACAAATATTTAGAAGCTAGAATTTATACATATGTTTTTTTATTGTGGGGCCTAGAGTATAAAAATCCTTAATTTAGCAATTTCAGTTGCAAGATCATTCTGTTTCTGTGTACCTGACATCCACATCAAAAGGAATTAATGATTTCATAGTATATTACTATAAACTGTGTAGCACAATACTTTAAATCTCTTCATATTTTCTTTTTTCATTTGTGCATTTGATTATCTTTCTGCTACTCCTTATTTTCCCCACAAGGGAGAAATGCATTTGAAGACCAACAGAAACTGAAAATGCAGGTACAGTTTGCACTACACAATGTAATTCACAATACCGCAATTTTTCATGCAATAAACAGCAGAAGTAACGTGAGAAGTGAGGGGATTTTTTTCCTCAAATGCAAAACCCTCTGCTTGCACTGTGCTGAATAAAAAGAAGAAAAAAGACCAATTTGATAGAAAAATTTAGAATTCTCTGATTTGAAAGCAAGGTCAATATTACATGTTGGGGAAATAAAAGGACCAGGGTATCTGGAATGAAAGCATAGTACAGTTTCTATAGGTGTAGCAGACACATCATCTATATGAGCTCCCTGGACACAAAGTAAACATAGGATTTGAAAGAAAACCTCTTAAACGCAATCACATAATAGAATGGAATCACATTGCTTTCAAATTTATCCTGAACACCACTGTGGATATTTTTCCTATCTGAAGGCAAGCAACATTTTTTTTTTTTTTCTTTTTTTCTTTTAACCTCAGTCATCATTTCCTTAAAAGTGTGCCTGCTTTATAAAAATATTACATGAGGTAACCTTTCTATTTTCAGGCTGTATCTATAAATTACTATTTCACAGAATTCACAGAATCACTTGGTTGGAAGAGACCTTCAAGATCATTGAGTCCAACCCATGCCCTAACACCTCAACTAGACCATGGCACCAAGTGCCACATCCAGTCTCTTTTTAAACACATCCAGGGATGGTGACTCCACCACCTCCCCATGCAGATCATTCCAGTATCTGATCACTCTTTCCATGAAAACTTTTTCCTAATATCAAACCTATATTTCCCTTGGTGCAGCTTAAGGCTGTGCCCTCTGATCCTGTCAGTTGCTGCCTGGAGAAAGAGACCAACCCCATCTGACCACAGCCACCTTTCAGGGAGTTGTAGAGAGTGATAAGGTTACCTCTGAGTCTCCTTTTCTCCAGATTAAACAACCCCAGCTCCCTTAGTCATTCCCCATAGGACTTGTGTTTCAAGCCCCTCACCAGTTTTCATTTAGGTGTCCAATCAATTAATATTAGGACTGCTTTAGAGCTTAACTCAATGAGAAGTCTACAACTATAAAACTGTAAAGCTCACAGCTCTCAGGAACTGTGCCACCTGCCTTAAAAAGGGGGAAAACAAAGACACCAAGACTGCAAGCCACGCATCACAGAACAGTGCTGCTTTTCCAAGTGCCTGGCTAGTTCTACCAAACTTCAGGCTAAACTTGCCTCTCATAGGAAATGTTCACATTTAGTTAAACAAGACCAAACTCACAATCACTTCAAGTGCACCACTTAGCAGAAGAATAGCACTCATTCAGTGACAGGTGTCCCTCAGTATCAATGAGCATGTGTATGATCAGTCAGGGACCTGCTGCTCACTCACTGTGCCACATCAGATGCTGCTGGCAGCGGGGACTCCTCGGATCCCAGGTCGATGTCATCAGTGAAGCTGCTGGCCCGTGACATGTCTGGGGTGTGCCCTTCTGAGCGTCTTCTCACTGCACAAATGGTTCAAAGAGATCATAATACATTAGGGGAGACAAATCCACAAGCTCTTCCCACGGCACATACATAGTTCAAACACAAGGAACCTTTTACAAGAAAGGTTTGTCTTCTTGAGGGCTGGCTCAAATTCACCACATCTGCAATATTAATGTGGGCATGACAATACAAACTATCAGATTTCCATTCCCTCACTCAACACCATTTGATATGGATGCTGTAATACCTTTAAAACTATTATTTAAAATGCTACTGCCAGACAAATAGAATACTTGAAACCAAAGTGCTTTCACTGTAACTACCAGTGTTCCAAATTTCCCCCATGAACCAAGAAGCTTCAGGTGGCTGGATGCAGTTGGCTCTGCAGGATAACCATGGTGGATTCAAGCTGTGCTGGAGTTAAGCTCATGTTCCAAGTGTTACAAAGATACAAATTTCATTACAGATTTGGGAAACGTATAATGGCCAACTAATGAAGGAGTTTTCTAAGACACTACAAAAATCAGAGAAATGCAGCTAGCCCTGTAAGTGGTAAAATCCAATTTTTTCTAAGATCTACCCTTAAAACTAATTTCCATCCAATACAGGGCTGACTTCATCATAAATGTGCAATGTACATTTACCTGCCTTTCTAAGTTCAGATTCATCAATATTAAAAAGCTATTTCTGATGCAAATTCTCTTCAATATCTTTTCCTACATTAACTTGATTCAAAAGCTATAAAGTATATCTAGCTTAAGTTGCTTTAAAAACAATTTCATTCATTGCTTTTAAATCCCAAGAGGTTCTAAGGAACCTATGACAGGTGATCCTAATAGGTTCTCAGGAAGCCACCTATAAATTTTAATTCCGATTATCCTTGAAAGCTTGGCACACAAGCTGACAGTCTAACTTGGAAAATGGGTAGGATGACACATAAATTCAAGGGTGGATAGCACTGCATAGATACTGAAGATACTGCAATGCATTTGTCATGAGAAGTCATAGGATTATATTTTAGCCCTGTTGTTTTAGGGGTTTGGTCTATTATTGCTTTATCAAACATCTCATACCACTGTTTGTAATCTGCATCCAGGCACTCCTAAAAAACCCAGAAAACCCCAATTGTTTCCATTTGGCTTGCTAACTCCTTTTCTGAGAAGTGTTCCCTACTGCAATGTGCTCCACAACACGGTGGCTCTGAGCAAAGGGGAAGGACAGCAGGAGCCAGTTCCAAAACCTTCACTTCCCCACGATTCCCTTGTGTTGTGCTGAGCAGCTCTGCTATTCCTGCAAGGTGCACCTGGAGCCTGCTCTCTGACCAGGGATGGGGAAGCTCATCCTGGGATTTAACAGTCTCTGCTTGGTTACCTACACAAACAGGACAAGCTTCTGTTGTGTCATTACCTAAGGCAAAAGCACTCAAATTTTCCCTGTGGTGAGGACTGCTGTGATTATCTGTGGCAGTCTCATTCCACAAGGAGGACACATTTCATTCCTGCAAGCATTTGGAAATAGACAATGATGTGATTATGTATTCTGCACAAACAGGAGTTGTGCAACACATACTCCATAGTTGATTTTATCAGCTGAATGGAACTTGTGTACTACATAAAATTAAGTATTTGGGTCACGTCTCGGAGATTGCTTCACTGCTTCCTCTCTACCCTCCCATGCTTCCATGGTCAGATCCATGGACAGAAC
>VRYO01000369.1:4612882-4627217 GCA_009812075.1 Sialia sialis
GAAGAACAATTTCTTTTTAAATGTCAAGAAGCCATAAGCTCCTGAGAAATAAAGTAATTCATAATAATCATTCATGATAGTGCTTTCACTTTGAGGAAATATGGAGCATTATAATACATTCAACACATGTCAGTGATGTTTTCCAGAAATAAAACTCAAAGTTGTAAGGCCCAGCTACTACAGATGGTAGTTTGTAGCAACTGCAGCTCAAGCCAGAATAACTCTGTCTTCCCTCTCTATATTTATTTTCATAAGATTTCCTTGTCCAAACTGACTTTATGGGAATTAATGCCCTACATTTGATGCTGCAGAGCATTAAGCAAGGGAAGCAAGGAAATATGAAGAGGGAAAAGGAGCCATCCCTCCCTACCATGTGTTACTACTCAGAGTATGAAGAAGCTACATTGGTTTCATCATAAAATATACAATACTTTATGAGCATGAAAAGTTGAAAGCAGCAAATTGAAAATACAGACTAGTATCTACTCTAGTACAACAAATTCCAGTGGATGTCACAGACCCAGGGATCCCTGAAACAGAGCAAATGATAAAATCAAACCACAAAAAAAGTTAAGTTTCATATATCTTTACATCTTTAATTTAAATTTAAAACTGTGAAGGCATAAAATAAACACATCAAAACATAACCCAGAGATATTTTTTATAATGCTGATTGGCTTTATCTTCTTATCTGTATTACATTAACTTCTGTCTTTGTATTATGGGGAAAAGGTAAGCTCTCAAATTACAGATGCAAAAGAAAACATGACTACACTATTGTGGTCATTCCCAAGCAGCCAATGCTTATCAACAGCAGGACAAAATAACAAGGAAGATGTTGCACTACCCTTTTCTCAGATAAAGAAGGTGAAAAAAATAGAAAAAACAGGTCTTTGTTTCTTCAGTGCCATTGTCTCCTCATCACCTTTAGATCAGAAGCTGTTAAAACCCTCTCTCCTAGGCTGCTCTGCTCAATATCATCAATACATAGGACATAAACATATGATTTAATTTCACATGTGAGGCCGCATCTTGACAGAAAATCCTGGGATAATTACACTTTATCTGCAGGGATAAACTGCCTGTAGATCCCACTGTTATGTCTTGTCTACTTTCCTGTGTCAGGAACTTGTATCACCTCACTTAAAAACATTTGTAAAGCTGTATAGAAGCAAACTGGTTTGGGGCTGAGACCGGGACATCTCCAAATCCTTACTTTCCTCAGAAGAATAAAAGAAAGTCAACAGCTTGTAAAAGCCCAGAGACCTGGAAGTGTCTGACACCTCAAAACCAACCTGCTTTTAACTTGTTTTAGTATCATTCATCTCAGCAGGTAAATGGCATTGGAGCTCCTCTGAGGAGTCATGTTGGAATAATACAGCAAAAACATAATTAGCATGGACTGAGTAATTTCTTTACCAAAATTCTAAGAGCTTTTCTTCATTGCTGTGTGAAGTTACACTAGTATCAGAAGTACACTCAGTACTACTCCAAATAAGATAAAGATATTTTTACTTTAATGTAAAACTTACAAATCTGAGTATCTGAAGCTGTGATTTTACATCCTCACTACACACTCAAATGTAAGTCATCTGCAAATGTCACATACTCACATTGACCCATACACAACTCTTAGAGCTACAAATACAGTTTAAAAAGCTCAGGCTACATTCTGTACCTAATTTTAGGCAGCTAAATTCACCATGGAAAATGGGGCTGATTTAAATTCAGGGCGATGTACAAGAATTGCACTTTACCCCCAAAAGACCTGCAGAATCACACCAAAATTAAATAAGCAGTGGTTTGCAAGCAGAACAGAAATAAAAGAGCATCTGAAAACCTGGATTGAGGAATAAGAATAAATTTGTATTTGCTGCAGACACATTGCTAACTCCATGCAAAAAATGCTGAGCACTCTTCCTGCTGCAGTTACAGATTGGGCTGCAAGTGTTTCAGATAAACTTCAACATCTGGTTTCCTGTGTATCTGATTTGAAACAATCAGCACTCAAAACTCACTAATGCTGTCTTTGTTTGTTGTACATTCTTTTGTTTAGATAAGCCTGCAGGCCAAATTACACACTGCATTACAGACCCTGGAACTCAATCATTCATTACAGGGCTGATGGGACAGCACAGGGATGTAAATGAATAACAACACATTACTAAAAATCACAAGGGTATGTAGCACTGGGAAAAGGCATGTACTGCTGGAAACTACACAGAGAGAAACAATTAAACATACTCTCAAATGCACATGAGGATGTGTTATCTACCCAGCTGCCTGAACATCCTTTTCAGACCTAGCAAACAAGAAGGATGTAGCATTCACCAACACAAAAAAAACCACCCAACCAATAACAACAAACGAACCTGGCAACAGAAAAAAACCCCAACAAACTCCAAACATCTACTATAGAAGGCATATTTCAAAATCAACTTCTTTAAATGCAGCATATCAGCCTAAAACATTTAGCAGAATATTTTTCATGAAATAACTTGCAGAGCAGGCAAGTTTTCATTGTCCGAACCTGTGCAGTGCTTGGCCCTCTCTGACAAGCAGGTTTGTTGACAGACTCAGAAAGTGGCCAGGGACCAACTGCACAAAGAGCTGCAAGCATCTCCTCATACACAGATGGGATCTGTCAGAAGGGAACTGGAGATTAGTGGTGCCCAGGAGAGTAGCCCTGCAGTGCTGGTGCCCCTCCTGTCTGTTCAGATACCGAGCTGTGATCTCCATGGGCTCAGCCCAGCCCCTTTCAAATCCAGCAAACACAGATTTTCCTTGCCAATTTAATCTAAAAAGCATTTTTAAATGTCTAGTGACTGTGCTGTGATAAAAGCATTCATAAAAACATGGAACTAAAGTTACCAATCAAGATACTTTAAGTTTTATATTTCTGCTTGTATTATACTTGTGACTGGTTTTCAGTTTTCTTCATGGGAATGGCTCACAATAAAGAGGATGGAGCTTGGAGCACCCTGGGCTAGTCAAAGGTGTCCCTGCCTATGGCAGGAGCTGGATGATTGTTAAGGTCCTTTCCAAGCCAAAGCATCTGTGATCTTCTAGTCCATTCAGCTGAGTAAGATGGAAGGCAAAAGGTTTAATGTAAGAACTAGGGGCTTTCCATATGCATGGAAGAAGATCTGTGGCTGGCAAGAGTTCCATTTACTCCTGAAATACCACATCCTGTCCCTTCTACTTCAAGAGGGAGAAGCATCCAGGCAGTTGGACCACATACAATCTACAGCTACGCAGTAAATATTCAGATTATTGCCCAGCATGCACTACAAAATCATGGCTTGGGTTGGAAGGGCCCCAAAACAAGGAAGGCAGGCAGTCTATAACTGAATCCCACAGGGTTTCTAATTCTCAACTCAAATCACAGAAACCTCCCATCCCTTAAAATACAGGGTCAACTTTGTTTTAACATTTCTTCTCTCTTGGGCTTTGCTCCTGAAATAAAGTACTGCCTTTTTTTTTTTCTAATGAAGGCTCTTTCTTCAAAAGATACACAAAAAAAGTTGACTTCAAAATTTATTCAAGTCTGTGTGGGTGATATGGAGGGTATTAGGTGGGTAAGGTCTGACAAAGAGGTTGGAAAACACATTTTCTTTGTTGGCTGGAGAAGGGAAGCATGAGAGACCCACTGAGTGAATTGCACAGTATAAATTTATTAATTTATATATTACTTGTTCTGTTTCTATTTTAATTAATAATTATGTAATTTTATTAATATTTTAATTATTAACGTATTAATTAATAGCTATTGTGCCTCACAGCCACAGCAGGAGGATTATGAAAGTAAGAAAAGCACAGAAATGAGCTCCTTCTTATTAACCCCATGAGGCCCAAATCCTGCCACAGCTGGTTCGGGAGGAATGTGACCAGGACACCCTTGGGAAAGCATCAAACAGGACAAGTTGTATTCAAATGATGCCAAGAGAGCAAAGTTTTTCAATATTCTACAGCAAACTATTTGGACAAACATTTCTTTATTCTCATAAGACTTAGTCTGTTTCTTTTGCTTATCTGACACGATCCTTATGCCCACAAGTATTTTTAACATGTTTTTGAGCTGGAGATACCATCTACACCTTGTGAATATGTTCAGAGATCAGCACTTCAAGACCAAATTCAAATCACCAATACTGATATATTTAACTTTTTGAGGGTGGAAATACTAGACTGTTCATTCAGTTATTCTGAAAAACATAAGGTACAGCAATAACAGCAAAGAAAAATAAGACAAAAATAGCTTTGAAAGTGATCCTTCATTGTGCACTTCCCCCCCTTTTTTTTTTTTAAAGGACAAGAAGAACTTGACCTTAAACTGAAACAATTAATAGTCAGTGAAATGTAATTTGGCAGCTTGTTAGCTCTGCAGAGAGAGCTCTTAACACATACAAACTCTTAGAATTACACATAGGGAATGTATCATGTAATATAAATATATAGAGTTGCATTCCATTACAGGATTCAAAACTGCCATTATAGTAAAAGTATTTATTTTAACAAGGAAGTACAGTTTTAGTGTGGCTATTAAAGAAAATAAACCAGTCTGAAAACATTTTTATTTTTCATGACTGTTAATGGTCAAAGCATACAAACTGCAGTGAGAGTAAAACCAGAAACATCTTCTGAATTGTTGTCAATGTTTTGACTCCCGAGAACACAAAACCCAATTACTGTAATTACAGTGAAATATCCCACAATTATTTGCTGGTCTTATGCAGTTCTTGCCCTCCAAACAATTTCCCTATTTCCTTGTGTTAATCACTGTTGCATGCTCTAACTCTCGTTAGGGGTAGAAATGAGCCAAGACAGACTCTCACTTAACAATGTGAAGAGGGTCCTGGTTTATTCTTCTTTACAGCTTTGCCATCCTGACTCTGACTACAGCAAGCTCCTACTGTAGAGTCCAACTGCAGACTCTGACTGTTGGCTATTTCCTGCTGGACTATGACTGCAAGTATTGGATTGCAGACTCTGATCCAGGCTTTTACCTAGCTTGACTATGACTGGAGGCTCCAATAGCAGCTCTGTCTCCATCAGATCCAGACTGACCTTACAGCAGATCCTTTACTGCAGCAACTCTCTTTCTTGCATCTCTCTAGATTGTTCCTTCTTCCTCAGGGCTCCTTTACCTCCAGGCCCTCTTCCTCAAGGATCCCCCTGAACAGCCACCCCATCCCTTTTATCACACTTATCTTTATTAGTCACAGCTGTGACCCATTAAGGGCAAGGCTATTCCTCAGAACAACTGTGATTTATCAGGGGCCGGGTCCCCTGTAATCCCTTCTTCTACATCTACAAATCATTAATTCAATACAGACAATATTGTTACCAACTTGCCTGTTCCACACTGAAAAAAAATCTGTAAATTAAAATAAATCTTATAGTAGAGGAAATAAGTACCATGTTTGCCCTTAAGCTCAAAACAAGTTAATCAAAATGATCTGTAGCTGTTAACTACACTAAAATAAAACTATTCCTAGCTGAAGCTTCAGCTGTTATTCCAGGTATAAAAGAACTACACTTTATGGGAGTATTCCCTACTTCAAATATATTTGCTCCAAATACTTATTTTCTAAATCATGAATATGAGGATATTTTAGGTAGGACCATAATTTGAGTGAGAGTCCAAGTTACAACAATTAAAAAGGGAATTCAGAATAGCCATTGTTATGTGTACCCAATGGTACACAGAGATTCAGATCATAGAATTCAAACAGAAACATCTTGTAAGCACAAACCCCCCTCACAATAAGTTATATTCTTAGAAATGCTGCAAATTAACTGATCACATTTTATTTAAAATTAAATTCATGGACTCTTCAATTCTGTATTTCGGGGCTCAATTGGGATGTGCATTCTTTACTAATGCCACATTCCAGCTTCCTCATGCTGCTTATTCTGAACTTCCGTTAGAAAATATTTATAATTAAAAAGAGTTTAAAAATGTTCTAAAGAAATTTTTAAGCTTTTGCCACTACCACTAAAATCCTCTACTCTTCCAATAGTTACCAAAAAATTTGTACGACATGGGAATGGTGATATTTAAAACTGAGACGCAACCCTGAGGTGGAACATCCTCAAGTCAGGGACCTAAAGTCTCTCTTTATTGATGACATGGGGGAAATAAATTTGAATGTGCCCTGCAGGTCTTGGGACTGAGGATGACCTCTGGCAGCAGGCTGTGACTTTTCTGACAGTGAGAACCACAGAGGTGTCAGGAGACAAAGCTCTTCTCTCCCTCCACCAAGGGCCCTGCAGGCAGAGGGTGGAAAAGTTCACTCACAAACACACCCTGAACTGGTCAGTGTGAGTGACCCTCCGTCCCCATCAAGTGCATCTGCAGGGGACACAGAATGTTTCTCCTGAGGAGATGGGTAAGAAAGCCCTGAGAAGCAGAAAAGTGCTGCTACTGCTGAATGCAATAATCAGTGCAGCACAGACTGGCTGTAGATTCTGACAGTCCCAAAGAAAATTTGGATGAACACTGAATTTCAGGAGCGACTTGACTCAGATCAGCATCTTCAAGGAAAGGAAGAATTGTACAATTTACAACAGATGGGTGTTTTCTTTGCAAGGCTTTGGTTCCATCGAAGCTGCTTTAAAACCACATTACTGAGGACTGAGACATGAATTCATCTTTGCTATGTGTGAAAGTAACATGGCCCAATTCTCATACTTAGTGCTATTACTCTTAGTATTTATCACACTCATCATTCTAATTTTTACATAAACACACCATTACAGACATTGAACCCTAACAGAGCCATCAGGGGAAAACACAACTTCACGATACCATCCTGATTTCCAACCAAACGTTATAATTTTAACAAAAACAAAAAAATGTCATTCGGTTTCTAATCCATCCATCCAAATTCATTATTTTTTTATCCAACATCCAAAATTAATTGTTTCAGACTCAAGATGACAGAAATTGCAAATGTTTTTGTGACAATCTCCTTTTTGTCACTGACCAATCAAAGATGCTCTGCTATTTGTTGGCAGGCAAACCCTTGCAGAATATCCCCTTCCATTTTCTGTGGCATTAAAGATTCAGATGCCACTCAGTGTCTTAATTTGGGTGGAGAATCCAAACAGTGACTTCCAAACTCCATCTTGCCCTATAATATCTACTCTACTACTGGAATGTATGAATCATATGATAGCTGGAATAAAAGTTGCTCTAGAATAACTTGGTTAGAGCATGTGGATATTTTTCTTTTTAGATTGTAAAAATTCACAGAAAATTGTTAAATTGCTGTTTAAAGTAAACCAACAAATCCATTTGTATCTCAAATAAGAGATTGCTCAAGATTAAGCTTCTTTTTGTCCAGCAAAATGAATATTTAAGACTTCTCAAGTGTTCATTCAGAAGTGGTTTGAAATAACCATTTCACTTCATCTATTAAATGTGGACAAAATGATATTTCATTACATATGCATATCTATATTTTTTGGTAGGTGTATTTAGGGGGTATTTAGGGTATCTAAGATTCTCTGGCCACCCAGATGCAGAGTACAAGCCATCCTAGGATGGTATGCAGACTGCTGAGACAGAAAAAACCCCAGCTGGACTGGCCTAATATCAGTTAACAACACACCAGGACAAAGAACTGTTTTATGCACTGCCTTGTCTCCATCTGAAGTGAAAAGCAGATGCTCAAGGACAAGACAAATACACAGTTCTGGCTTCACACAGAACTTCCTATGGGATGCAGCTGGGCACTTTCCAAGACTGAGGTGATATCCAAGGATTCTTGATGAGACTTCTGACACAATTTGTTCATGTAGCATTAAGAAAACATCACAATTTGTTTACACTGATCTTGGTGCAGATCGCAATGTGCCCAGTGAATGGAATATTCATGCAGTAGCCTCCAATACTGTTAATATTGTTGCAGGGAGAAAAAATGCAACTAGTGAAGCAGCATGTCACAGCCCTAGAAAAGTAGGATATAAGCAAAATTAATTTCATTCAAATAAACTCTCAGTGAAGGGTGTTACAGACTATGGAAATCCAAAGGCACAGCCCAAGAGGTAAACTACTGCTCTGGGGAGGATGATGCAAAGACTCCTATTACAATCCCAAAGCACCGAGACTCAAGGTTGTCACTACCATTCAGACCCTTAGCAGCTCAAATGTTTCACCCAAGGACTTGAGAGATTTGGTTTCAGATCAATAATGAGAAATTAATGCCTTGTTCCCCACCTCCTCCTTCTTTTCCACTGATGCTCATGTGCCGTTATTTCCTTTTTCTGAGCACTATGTTTTGCTATTGGGGACACCTCCCAAATGTCCCCCAAAGCAGTGCCTTAGGAGCTGCCTTTGCCATAAATGATTCAGTGTTCCCTTATCCAGATTTGGATATGGCCCTTTCCCCATCTGAGAGCCAGATTTAAATGGGTTGAAAGTTACAAGGGGCTGGAACATTCAGTGGGTGTAAAGCAGTGACCATTTCTGGCTTTCCAAAGGTGGTGGTGATGATGACGATGACGATGACGATGATGATGATGATGGAGTTTGCTTACATGGCACAGAATTTCCTCCTTGATGCCCTGTCTCCCTCAGCACAGCTGGCAGAGAAGTTAACAAGACAAACATTGGAAAAACCTCTGACAATTCCATCTCATGCTGAGAAAAACTGCCTGCCCCAGGCACAGCAGCAGATAAATGCAGGGAGGAAAAGGAAAGACTGTGGATGTGTCACTGCACCCTAGGAAATGGCAACACACTAAAACCCCATTCAGTGCTGAGAGGGGAGATGTGGAAATTAAAGAAGCAGCAGAATAGAGCATCAGAAGTCTCCTCAAGAAGCCTTATTTTGAATTAGATAAAATAGTAAGCAATAAAGTTGTTCAAATTAATTTTTTATTAGAAATTACTACTGAAACAGCCTTTACTGACTCCAACTTAAATTGCCTGGCTCTCCAATTGTAAGAGAAGGAATTTCAAGATGTATTTCAGCCCAGGCTCTTTCCAATTCAGCCAGTTTACATCCAAGACTGGCATACACTAATGTATTAATTTATCTAGCAAAGAACATCCTTATCCCTTCAAGGAGACTTCAGAAGATACCAGCAAATAATGCAATTTGAAGGTCTTTACCAGGCAGAAACCCCACAAAAGCCATCACAACTTTACTCAAGTAGATCTCTAGCAGCTAAAAGTGACTTTACTCATCTGACCTGTGAACAGACCTGTGTTATCAGTGTGATTGTACCTCACTAGAAACAGTGCAACCAACCATAGAACTTCCAGAGATATCATTTCTCCAGGAGAAAAAAACAAAACTGAAAAAGTAAAAAAATCTGTATTAAAAACATTTTATCATGATCAGGCAGGTTTGAGTGTATTTTTTTGCATGCTTTCTGCTCACCAGGATTTTTAAATTCACCCCTGTAAAGCTTTCAGCTGCTGGACCCCTGCATATACCAAAATCCAGCACACACTCCCTGTCCTCTTTCTATTAGGAGCAGGAGTCAACCTGAGCCCATCACATAAACAGCAAGAGCAACTTGTAGGCTTTATCTAGGGCTGCCCTTGGTCCAGGACAGCTCATTCAGCACAAGCTAATCTTGGAGAGATCCAGGTCAACCTGACCTGAAAGGATCTTAATTGGGTTAGCACAACCAGCTCTAGATACTACATTGCCATGGTCTGATTCACCCTATTACAAACAGTATGAAAAAACCAGCAGCAACACTGGCATTATGCTGCTTAAGGTTTGTTGGGTTTTTTACAACTGGAATCAAGTTCTGAGAACTCAGCACAATGTAAGAGTTAAAGGAACACAAATAGGCCCAAAGGGTCAGACCATGGCTGCAGTTTACACATTCATGAGGTAGATCCAAGACCAGGCTGTGTTTAAGCCAGAATTCCAGGAATTAGTTATCAGAATTGTGTTACAGATGCTCTCCTCATAATTCACCTTACCCAAAGGGGTAAAAATATTCTTCTCCTTTTATAGGGGACATTGAGTCCATGTCAGCAAGAATAAAGGAAAGAAAATCCAGGAACCTTTTTTGCCTTGATAGTGGATTATCACTGTTACAGATGAAAAAGACAAAAATAACATTGAATTAAAATAATACACTGCTTTAAAAGCCATCAGCATTGCTTTATATTCCCAAGCTGGCTACTTTCTGTTGTGTTGGGTAGAACTAATCACATCTGTATTTTCCCATAATACAAAACAGGAGGTGCCATAAAAGTGTTTTACCCACATGAGCATGGAAGGGAAAATAGAACTCCCTAATAAAGGGGGCAAAGGAGAGAGGAAGAGGTGTCCCAGAAATTTGTCAACCTCCTCCACTTCTATGGGCTATACCCCAGAGAAATTTCAATAGAAATTATGGCCAGGTCACCTGGGATAGTCACTGCAAAATTCTCTGACTAGAACACTAAGAAAGAGCTTCTTCCAGAGCCAGTTACTCACTCATGGTTTCCAAAGGGGTTCTATTAAAAATATAAATGCTCTCCTGCAAGTGAACACAATTTATATTTGAAAAAATATATATTTGAGCTTTGCCAACTTCCCTAATAAAGAAGGAATGCATCGTCAACGTAAAACATTGTTTAAATGCACAGGGTTTTTTCCATGTATCTCCCTCTGAGTGGTTTTCTAACACTGATTTCCATTTTATCGAAGTCAGACTTGAGTTTTATTTAACAGAAAATTCAGCAGGTATCAATAGTTATCCATAAAAGTCCAACACCCTAATTCTTCTGGAAAGACTGACTTTTAACCAAAACCACTCCTAGATAATCAACAGAAGCCTTTTACAGCCTCAAAATTTACTCACAATTTAACATTGCATTCTGTCAAAAAAAGTAACAAGGTCAAATTGCTTCATCAGTTGCAGTCAAGCAATGCTAAACAATTCAGAATTTGGCTGGCCCAGCTTTAATCAATACAAAAAACCCCTTTACTCACTTGGAAATTTATTAACTCTGATCAATAGATTTCATACAACAGCTGCACAAAATCAGCCACGATGCAACCTATACAGAACACTGCAAATATTTGCTCATTGGGAAATTACTGTTGTTTCCTCTTCTCTTTCCAAAAGATAACAATATTGCAAAACATGATTTAGTCAACTATTCCAATGCTAAAGGTGCACCAGTTCTATGTACACAGCAAATTACTGGACACTCCAAAATTGAAGGGGAATCAGTTCCAGATGTTTTTTACTGATTAAATTCAGCCCAAGCAAGGTTAAGCAAATGACAAGCAGCTGCTTTTCTTTTTTGCCACAGTCGTGAAAAATCCCCCCAGCATTCTGGCTGACTCTAACTGGCAGACAATGGGTGCAGCACCTTTTTCTCCTGAGTTTTCATGATTAGCAGAGACTGTGAACAGCTTCCATAACAACTAACTCTTTCCACCTCCAGTCTGTCAGGCTTTTTGCAGATAAAAATTAAAAGGAAGAGGCTCAAAAATAAAAACAAGAACAAATATTCTGTTAAAATACCCCAGTGATGTAAATCCTAAACCACAGCCCCTCTGCACTGCACATACTGCTGTCTCCAGAAGTAAGTCAAAGTGGAACAAAAGAAATATTAAGGTGTCACTAAACCAGGCCACAGCTCAGTGTAACACTGGCATCACCTTTATGTCCCATCACTTCATTTCAAACAGGGCAGAAACACTTTTTACCATGTATAGAGGTTGACACAAAGCATTGCTTCTTAGGCTTATCACCTATTTATCCTCAGCCATTCGGAGGTTTTTTCACACCTGATGGGATTAAACTGAAATAAAGACATTTTGTGTGTATATCCTTAAGCAAACAGGTTAGATTTTCCATCCCAGCATTTATGCTGAGCTGGGCAAGGAAGCATTTCCAAAGCACAGAACTTCCAAATTCTTTCCAAGGCAAATATTCCCATGGAGTTGTGGCTGGGGAGATCTGGAAACAACAGCATGTACACCTGTATATCAAAATTATTTCCCAAGCACTGTCTGTGACTGCAAAGAGCTTGCTGTGTAAAGAGACACATCAAGCAAAGTAAATTGTTTGGAAGTGGCTACACCTGGCTACTTCAACTGGGAGCAAAACCAAACTAAAGGGAGCACTTGGTCTTTTCTTCTATATTTTTCAACAAAAGAACCAGAGTTTATTTTGCTTCTACTTATAGAATCTCTTCAGCATTCCCAGCTGACATACAACAGAAATAAGTAAAATACATGTTTTCCAAGACATTAATTCACTTTGATGAACAGTATATTTTAAGGAGTAGTAAAAGTGTATTTACTACTCCACCATCCAAGTAAAACAGTTTAAAAGGCCATAATTTTTCAGACATGATACCCTCATCTCCCACAATAGTGTTTTGTCACTTCCATCAGAAAAAAACCCTAAATTTTTATGGCTAAAAATAGCTTTACATTTTACATTAAATCACATCATCTTTTCCCCACAGAGCATTCACTACATTTGCTGCAAAAAATCAGCTTTTCTTGCAAAAGCTGCCATCCCTGATTACCACTCCTTGTTTATGCTGAGGATAAATAACTGTGCAGGCCCATGTTTAATCCTGCATTGACTAATTGCATTCTCCACTTCTGTAATGTTGTGTCAGTCTAAAAACACTTCATAAACAATTAGGACTCACAAAATCTCTGTGACAGAGACAAGACTTATATTCACATAACAGATGATGCAACCCAAGCACAGTGAGTTAATTGTCTGTCCAAGGTCACTCCAAGAATCAGAATTCAGGAATTCAGCCCTCCCTCCTTAGCATGGGATGAGCCTTGGACATCCAGCCTCAACACCAATACAAGGATTCCAGCAGAGGCCACCCTCTGTTGGTGCTTCATCACTGCCTTATATCCTAACTTTTAACCCATTTCCTTTGTGCAAAAGGATTTGACACAAAAGCTGAATGCAATAAGTTATCCTTATTCCATTTATAAGTACCTGCTTCTCACCTTCAGGCTCCATGTTGGCTCTAAAATGCCTTCACTTCCAGGCAGCCCTCAGGGAACTGCAGTGAGCCTCATAGCACCACAATTTTATGTGTCACCACTGGTTTAAAAGCTGGTTGGGATTCCCTCCTCTCCGTTTCCCTTTTCTCATCCACTGGATTGGATGGGTACGTGCCTTGCAGTTTTAAACTAAATTACTGCATTTTGGCCTTTGGGTTTTGGCAATTTAGACCACAATGTCCTATTTTCACACTGGAATGAGGTTGTTGCTACCTCTCTGAAACCTAGCAGAAAGATGGAATTCTTAAGTAACCATAGTGAGAAAAATCCAAACTGTGTAGCACATCCTTAACTGTGCTTTTAAGAGCATATTCCAGAGACTGTTTTCCCAGACAACCTTAATTTATATATTAATTCCCCATTCCCTGCTGCACAAGCTGCACGACAATTTTTATTAGAGTTGGGTAATTAGAAAAATCATGGTCTTAGCCAGGGTTCACACTCTGCATAAAGAGGGAAACCTCAAATCTCAGTTTCCCTCTTTCTTCCCTCTCTCCAAGGCTGCCCTTGCTTCCCCAAAATGGTTTGGGCCACCTGACCCCAGGCAGGGCAAGTGCAGCAAAGCTGTCCTGGCTCCCTGGAGCCCAACACATCCCTCAGGACTGTGCAATGAGGGGATTATTTTTTATTTTTTCCTGTGGGAATCACATCCCATAAGCAGCTGGTTAATAGAGTGGAGATCAGGTCAAGCAGCTGCTGAATATCAAAAGTGTGGGGACAGATCACTGCAGGGAATTTGTGATGCAGGATAAGGGGGGAGTCATTGCAGGAGCATCTCTGCTCTGGGGAAGGTTCCCAGGCTGCCTTCCAGAGTGCTTTCAGCCACTTCCAGATCAGTCCCAACTGCATATTGAACAAAAATTCCACTCTAATCCACAACCTGGACCACTGATGGGTTTATTTAATAGCACCTGAGGCAGAAATCTCTCTAAATGTATTTGTCATTTCAATAGCAAACCTCTGGTAAATGTTTTGTGAAGTATCATATTCCAGCAAGTTTTTATTCACTGTACAGGAGCCTTAACCAGCTTTCTAGGCTATAATCCAGGTCCTATGTTTATGGACACACACAGATGATATAGGAAAAGGTGACTAAAATCAGTATCAAATATTAAATTGTCTACTATTTACCTCCTATTTAAAATGTACATTGCCACATCAGAGAAAAAACAAAAACCACTTGATCTGACACGGTTGTTCATGACTAATTAATGGTCCCTGTTATTTATTTCTTTCCTACTGACTGGGGTTTGATTGGGGTTGTGATTCTTGTGGGTTTTGGGGTAGTGGGGTTTTTTTGTTTGTTTTTTAATTTTATTTTTCCT
>VRYO01000369.1:4634424-4698529 GCA_009812075.1 Sialia sialis
AAAAAAGGTGCGGCTTATATTCAGGTGCAGCTTATAATTGTGAAATTACTGTAACTACAGTCTTCATACTTGAGTGCCTTCTTTAAACCTTACAGGAACATTAAAGATGTCAGAGAGCTTGCACATGTCTTGTCATCCTGATAATGGACCCTGCTGCAGAGGAGGAGGCATAAGGCCAGGCAAAATACAGGTAAGATTAATTTCAGGAACACAGAGAATACCTATGGATATAATCTCAGGTAAAGATGAAATGACTGAGGGTTTTCAATCACTACATGAAAATATTAAATCAGACACCCATGAAAAAAAGTTTCTTAGTTGAAGCAAAAGACACCCATGAAAAAAACACAAACTGTACTGGAGGGCCGCGAAGATGCTCCAAGGACTGGAGCACCTCTCCTGTACAGACACGCTGAGAGAGATGGGGCTGGTCAGCCTGGAGAAGAGAAGGCTCTGGGGAGATCTCATTGCAGCCTTCCAGCACCCAAAAGGACTTTGTAAAAACACTGCAGAGGACTTTTTACACAGGCAAACAGTGATAGAAAAAGGGGAATGGTTTTAAACTGACAGAGGACATATCTAGATTAGATATTAGGAAGGAATTGTTCCCTGTGAGGGTGGTGAGGCCCTGGCACAGGTTTCCCAGAGAAGTTGTGGCTGCCCCGTCCCTGGCAGTGTCCAAGTCCAGGTTGGATGGGGCTCTGAGCAACCTGGGACAGTGAAAGGTGTCCCTGCCCATGGCAGATCATGGATAATCTTCAACATTCCTTCCCATCCAAATAATTCCAGGATTCTTTGACCCTTAAGGACTCTACCAACCCAACCCATTCTATGCAATGCCATTCTATGACTCAGCATCACAGTTATTTTCTAGAACTTTCTAAATCTCTATGTTTGTTGTAGTTTTTCCTTATTAATTTCTTTCTAAATAGCTTCATTTTGAGAGTTTTGATTTCCAACTGGGAAACCATTATTGTCAAAGACTTTTGGCCTTTCTCTTTCTATAAGGATGGGCAAATTCTGAGTGCTGCAGATCACTTTTCATCATCAGTCACACCCAGAAGCTCATGCACAGTGCAGAGGTCAGGAGTAATTTTTCTTCAGGGTTATCAAGTGTTTTTTTCAAAACTCTTCCATTTTTGGGGAATAAAGGTCTTGTTTCTATATTATATACTAACCAATACATGGGGCTTTTAATTCCACACAGAAACCTCCCAGAAACCTTAATGCTGATCATGTCTGCTTGATAAGGTTTCCCTTTTCTCTAAAATTCTTCACAGAAATAAAGGAAGGCATTTTTACCCAGCTTGGGAAGATCTGCTTCCTAAGTGAGTTTTGAGCAAGCCAAGAGTAAGATGGGTGGGTGTGGATTTCTAATGAACAAGATGTCATTAGAAAAATTCTATATGCATGAGAAAAGGTGTGTTCACATAATGTTATTGCTGAATTAAGGCAAATGTCTCCTTTTTCAAGGATGCGCTTGAACTATATTTCTATTTATTTCTGCCCAGAACAAGGAATTTTATCAGTGGACAGTTCCTCTCTCACACCTGACCAGAGCAGCAAAGAGCTGGTTTAAAGCAGCTCTGGTCCTCTAGGTCAGGCCTAGAAAAGTGATCTGATTCAACCTTGCAGTTTGCCATCATCTGCAAAACCTCCAGCCCCCACCAGCAATGAATAAAATATTCCATTACAGCAACACTCAAATAGAAGCTGGCATGGCCCCTTTCAATTACCTTTTTTAGATTATGATCCTCTCTGCCTTTTCTACTTTCAGCTTTTTTGACAGGAAAAAAATGCCCCATTTAGAGGCTTGAAGCCTAGTACTTCCACTTCCCAGGAATAGAAGCCTATTAATTCTGGCAAGGAGAACTTCACTGAGAGAAATCAGGTTTAAACTTTTGAGAGGTGTCAAGAATGTTCTCAGTCAATTGAACAATTGAGTTTGCCTACTACATTCCTGGAAGCTTTGCAACAGAAGGAATGAAGCAGGAAAATCAAATTGAGTGTGATTGAACCCTGACACTGGCTAAGGCAAAATGTGAAATAAAATGACAAATAGATACAATTTAATTTGTAAGGGAATAGTAGGCATGGCTGTCTCTCAGAATAAGAATCAATTTTACCAGCTATAATGAAAGTACAAGAAGAAAACATTTTCAGAAAAAGTGGAGAAAATGCTTCATTTTCCTGCCAGACAGAAAAAGATACAGGCTTGTCTCATCACTCTCTTTCCTATGGCACAGAGCTTTGCTCAGATGACCACTGAGAGAACACAGCTTTAGTGAACCAACAGACACTGCAGAGTCCTGAGTACAGCCAGCAGAGTCCCCAGCATCTTAGTGGCCTCCAGGACTGTTACCAGTTGCTCAACACATTGCTGTTTGCATCCATCACATCACATCACATCACATCACATCACATCACAATACCAAAATACACTCAGCAAAATCTGCTGTCATGTGGTCAGCAAGGGGAGCTGCTCCAACCCAATAAACGTGCTGAGCGTGAACACAATATTCTGTTATGAGATGTGCAGTTAAAGCAGAAGCTTTGATTGTAAATACCATACTCTTCATGCCCTCTCCCAGAAACCTAAAAGCACTGGAAATGCCTGTGAGTATGGAACAGAACTCAGACTATGAGCTCAAGACGTAGCAGATCCAAAGAGAGTCCCATTCCTATCAAATAAAATCAGCACACAAGGGGAAAAATCAGTTTCCCAGAAAACCTGCTTTTATAGTAAGCAATACCATTTCATAGGGACATTTCCACTACAAACTTAATTTTAAAAAAAGGATTTTACAAACAAAGCAAGTACGTTAACTCAGCAGTGAAATTCAGAGAGTTTCCAAGTTGAAATACAACCACCATTTATATAAAAACGCAATATTTTAAATGAAGCAAGAGAAAAAACTCCACTTATCAAAACCTCTTAGTTGATGTGGGCATAAAAAATAGGTGGTTTTCTTATTGTAATTTGTTTTCACAATGTTTAAGAAGGTGCTGTAAAAAAAGTAGAAATATTTTTCCTGGTTTATTTTTCTTCCTTCAGAGGTAAAAGGGAGTAATGTTAAGAGGTGGGATAGACCTGAAAAAGCTTTCCA
This sequence comes from Sialia sialis, assembly GCA_009812075.1. Taxonomy (NCBI): domain Eukaryota; kingdom Metazoa; phylum Chordata; class Aves; order Passeriformes; family Turdidae; genus Sialia; species Sialia sialis. The sequence goes on from VRYO01000369.1 coordinate 4,637,532, forward strand.
TCCACCTCTGAAATAATTCAAAAAGAAGAATGAAAATATATCCAACATCTTAATTGATGGTGAACAAAGAAAGCTCTTTTGATATTCACACCATATGAATTAAAGACTTCCTCTAATTTGTGTCCCCCTATTTTTGTTATGCAATCATCCTTGGTTGGAGGTATCTTGATTTACTGATTAGCTTAGAATTGTTTTTTCATTGACTTTTCCCTTCATCATGTCAACTCTTTTTGTTTCTTGAAAAATGATAAATCGAGCATAAGTAAATTACCTTTGGGTTCATCAATGTAGAAAGACACATCTTTTTTGTGCTCTTGTTCATCAATGTGATCATAAGTGATCTGGGGAACTGACAACGAGTTTTCTCCTGGGTTTATTACAGGAGCAGAACCATTCCCACAGCCCAGCTTCCCTTTTCTTCTGTATCTTCTGGCCTGTGAGAGTAGGAATGAAATAATCTCAGAAGATGCCATCAAACACAGACAAGCACATGTGCGAGCTTCACTGTACAGTGAATTCACTCGAATGAAAATGAAATTTGTGAAAGGGTTGCAACCTTTGTTTATGGTTTTAAAGTGTCTGATTCTGAATTGTCTACTAAAATCTGGTAAGAATTTGATTTTCAGAAGGAAAATAGAACATTCTGAAAAAATCAAGTTGTTAATAAAATTTCTCAAATTGGGACCAAAACTCAAGCATACAAAATTCTAATGACTTCGGCATATATCGCCTTGCCTGGAGTATCTTTCTAAAGCTTTAATTAAACATAGCTACAGACTTTGAACTATGAACTAGGCCCTATGCAGCCTCTTGAACTAAAGAAAACTTCATCTTCTGCCAAAAAGGCTAAATTAGGCACATCAGGAGAAGAAAAATCCTTCCTCCTGGTGCAAACAGTTCTCCTGACTTTAGAAGCCTAAAGAACACACTATAATTGGTACTTAAAAATGAAGGTTTGGATCAACACAAAGAGCTGCAGGGTCAAGATATTCACATATGGGACAAAGCTACTTGATCTAAAGTTAAGCCAATTCTTACTTTATTATGGTCTACTATTTAGACTTTTGGAATTCATTCTTCTGTTGAGCTCTGCAGCAATTAAACAAATGCATATTAAATGGGGGGAAAATGGCAGAAATAGGTATTTGCTGTGGACAGTGGATGCACTGGCATGCATCAAAATACTTCTAAAAGCAAAGATTAAAGACTCTTAAAGCAGGAGAAGAAAATGGGAGTCTTCTGGAGAGCAAAATGCTACAACATGCACAAAATTATCAATAAGTATTTGAGACCTTAAAATAAGAAGTTACAGACCAAGAAAGAAGAGAAGAGAAGAGAAGAGAAGAGAAGAGAAGAGAAGAGAAGAGAAGAGAAGAGAAGAGAAGAGAAGAGAAGAGAAGAGAAGAGAAGAGAAGAGAAGAGAAGAGAAGAGAAGAGAAGAGAAGAGAAGAGAAGAGAAGAGAAGAGAAGAGAAGCCTTTGGTAAGAGGTGAAAGAATCATTATCATGTTCTCAAACGAGGGCTCACAGGGCACATGGAGGTTCAGACAAATAATAAATTATGGAAGTACCTCTCACTAGAGAAAACAGAGGGAGAAATACTTTTTTTCCCATCTCTCCAACCAAGGATTCTTTGCTGTTCAGCAACACACAGAGGAGTCTTACTTCAGCTTTTAAAGCAAGGTCACACTAAAAACAAAATGCAGACATGCACACAGACCAGGCTGTTCCAGCTTCCTCCATGAGCCATAAGGAATTGTACAGCTCTTTTTCCCTGGGAAACAGGCTCCAGTGGGATGCCACCGAGTAAAGGCAGGCCTTGACCATTTATTTGGGAAACACTGGGTCCCTGAGCTTGACCTGCTGCAGACCTCTACTCTTCTGGCAAGCTTGGCAATGAAACCACAGAACTGTGGCAATTCCACCTTTGTAGGCAAACACTGTTCCACTTCCCTGCACCCAGAGCCTGGGCATTTGCCCTAATTTCTAAAGAAATAAAAGCAGCATGGAATACTTCAGAGAAGAGTAGCTGCTGTCAGCCACATGTTACATGTGAACATAAATTTTTAAACTGGCTTTCTCCTCCTTCCCGTATGAACTACTTTGAAAAATGAATGCGGAATGGGAAAGTGGCACCATTGCCTTGTACTTTGAGAAAGTAGGAGATTCCAAGGGGAATAAAACAACAGAGAGTTGGTACCTGTCTGACCAACAAGACAAATTTAGTTAGAAGATATTCTTTCCTCAGGAATATTTTAGGGAAAACAAAACTAAATTGGGCTGTGGCAGGAGGAAAAGAAATTTATTTCAGGTGTCCAAACTGTCATGAGGGTTTTGGCAAGTTAATTATAATTTAAAACGAAAAGCAAGCAGAGAACCAGCCCTGCCAGTGCTGTCACCTGTTTTCTCAGACCGGGACTAGATGGCGCTGGAGACTTTTTGGGATTTTGCACGGGAGATGTCACATAGATCTTCCAGGTGGCTGTGGAGGTGCAGGGTTTCTCTGCTGCGTAGCAGCGCCACAGGGTCTGTAAAGAAACCCCAAGAACCTCAGTGCAGGAGCAGTCACTGAGTTCCTGCATGGCAAATTTTGCAGCAAATCCCACTGACAACAAAGCCCTCAGTCTGGGTAAGCACCATTCCTAATAAAGCACAACCATGGTGGATGCAATTTGCACCAGGACACGCACACGCATCACACAGAGATATTCCGTGTGCTCTTGGAGTGCTCCCCACATGTGCTGGGATCAAACTCTGCCCACAGCTAAAAAAGCCCCAAATAAAGCAAACCCAATGCTCACAAAAGGAATCTCCCACTGAATGCTGTGTTTTCTTTTTTTCTGCACTGTGCCACATTGAATGTTTGTCCACTGTGCTATTTAATTCTTTATATTATCATATGGAATGTTATGCTGGGAGATTTTTCTAAAAACAGGTGTGTTTTATGTATTTGTACACACATTCATCACTTCAGGATTTGGCAGATGCACAGGACTTAATATTAAAAGGAAGTTATGAATTAAATATTCTCATTAATTTATTAAATAAATATTCAATACTAAATGAAGATTTTTATTTTTAGTATTTCACTACATACAATCACTGCATCCAGTTAGTGTCACTATGCCTGTGAATATCAGGTACAGTGCAGCTTCCAGAAAGGGGGAGGCAATTATCTCATTTTCTCTACTTAGTGATGTGGATCAAAATGACCAAGTGGCTAAACACATGCTATAGATCTATAATAAATTTAGGAATGGTGATTCTCAGTACTTGAACTTCCAGGCCACACTCTCTCTCCAATAAACTCTGAAGTATTTAGATTTTACTGTTGTGGCCTTACCTGAATTAGGGAAGCTGCAGCTGGGATTTGTCTATTGAAATGCTTCTGACGTTGCTTCTGCTGTACTTTCAGGGCAAAACCAGACCCCAGAATACCCTAAACAAAAAAATTACTACTCATACATGTAGATAGCTTCACATACCTAAATAAAATACTGTGTACCTGGAATAAACATACATTTAATAAAAGAACTTATAAAAAGAATTTTCAGAAGTCTACACTGTCAGAGTTCAATTTATTCCAACAACTAAATCTGAAATTGAGAAAATCAACAGCGGAGTTGTTTAACTTCAATAAACAGCACGTGGTTATTGCTGTGATCCACAGGTTACAGGAGTCAGAGGCATTCACAGAGGACACACCTTTAATGGGGAGATTCAAGTTCTACTTACAGCTGGCAGGGCAAAGAAGGAGATGGCAAATACTGAGAAGCAGGAAGCTATTGCCTTCCCAATCCACGTCTGGGGAACTTTGTCTCCATAGCCAATTGTTGTGACTGTTACCTACATCAGGAACAAACACTCCTTTAGTGCTTTTTTCTCCAAAAAGAATGAGGGGGAAAAAATGAAAGGGAAAAGTAATTAGTGAAGTATCAGGAGACAGGTGTGAATCAACAGTGTGTGGATTTGGGGATAAGGAAAACTGTGCTGACTGGAGCGAAATGGGACAGAACTAACCCATCCCAGCTGAATCCTCGTGGCAAGAGGAGGAACACAACCATTCCAGGATGTGTTCTCTCCCAAAGTCAACCTGCCAGTAGAGCTAGACCTAAACACAGCTGAGCCCTGTGCTTAGCTTTCTTCCTTCCCCCCAAATACAGAACCTGGCCACTCAGAACTGTGTATAAGCCACAAGGTGCTTACATTTGGATCTGATCATTGCTTTTCAGGGCCAGGTACTCCCGAAGGGAGAAGGGGTCCACAGTCAAGGGACACAACAGAGCCAGCAGGGCAGCACCTCTCTAGGCAGGACCCAGTACCTTTCAAGCCAAGCACAAGCAGAAAGTGCAGCCTGGTGCACTCCAGAGTCTGGATTCTAATGCTGCAGCACAACAAGGTGGCTCTGACAGCAGCCACAGGTCAGGACTAGGATCAAGGTCAAGGATTAGGTCAGCACATGAGCCCACAAGGAGGAGACAACAGCAGGGCATCATCCCATGGGTGGGAACCAGGATTGAGATAGATGCAGTTAAGCTACAGACCAACTCTCCTGTGCTGAAATATTGCCCCTTGTGTGCGTGGAGCATCACCATGGGGTCATGCTGGTCAGGGTGATTAGGTGAATTAGTGCCCTCAGGCCTGGGACCTGCAGGGACTTGGCTCTACAAGGACTTGCTGTGGAGGTGGCAGGCCAGCCCTGAAAAGCCCCAGAGGCAGGAGGATCTGAGTGGGACAGAGGTTTGGGACTATTCCTGAAGACTTCCAGCAGGATGAATGAGAATTCATTCTATGAGCCAGAGGTCAGGAAGGATCTGGTGCAGGGGGAAGAGAGGGTCCAGGTGGAGGCTGGTCCATCAGAAAGGGTTGTGATGTAACAAGGAGCCCCTGCTGCCCAATGGAAGGGGATAATCAGCTGGTCTGAAAGAAGGAACTCACAGCAAGCCATGGGAATCACACCTGACTCATGCCTCAGCACCATGGTCACAGCAGGATGAGACTCACAGACCATGGTCTAAAATAGAGACCCTGGGCCATGGGGGAGTTGGGTTTTCAGCATCCTCAGAGCTCTGATGCTGACATAAAATGGTGTGAGAAACATGGCTCGGACCCCTGAGACACAAAAACCTTCTGGTGAGGAACAGAGGAGCTCTGTCATCAATACTAACCACTGGGGAGAACTGTAAATAGAAAAAATGTACTTTTATTTGGATGTACCAGCTCCAAACCTAGTCCCCCTCCCTTCACTTCGCCTTGAATGGTAGCAGAAACACAGCCAAAACAGACTTAAAAGAATATGTAAATTTACACTGACTATAAAGAGGCTGCCTTTTATGGAAAAATTTGCTGACAAATGCTTGGATGTTATGCAAAAATAGTCTTCTCAGAAGAAACTATCAAGCAGTAAAGGCATGGGAAGAATATCTTTCCTCCTACTCTCAGAGCTGGAAGAAAGATTTGCAGGGAAAAAAATTACCAACTACTACCAAACTTAGTTTTTCCAACTTCCAAAAAATAGTTACATTTGTGTTGAAGACCACTTTGTACCAGCTATATCCTTGAATGAATATTGTTCTTTTGAACTGCAAACTGCTCTCACCTTGCCAGGTGTCTGTCCAGATTTAATGTGGCTGGTCAAGTGACTCAGGTGCTGTGTGCTACCAGCAGGACAAACCCATGAGTTTGCCAGACCCCAGAACCAAATCAGATCCCCCCAAAATTCAACCTTGAAATGCAGTTTATGTTTCTGGGCAGTGGAGGAAGTTAAAGCTCTGTGTCTTTAACAGCACTTCAGCTCCTCAGTGTACCCAGATGACCTCTCAAAGACTCTGATTTTTCCTTTATTTTCCTCCCTTTTTTCTTTTAAAAGGCTTCTTGAGTTTTTGGGAGTGGTTTGGTTTTTTAGGAGTGGTTTTGGTTGGGCTTTTTTCTAAGTTCTCCAGCACCAGGACTTAAAACCAAACTGCAGTAATGCAGTTAGAGCTGCCTTAGTGTTACTTTGGAAGACAGCATGAAAGCTGTAACCGCAGAAAAGATGAATTTTCCACCCCTGCAGCAGGCACTTGGCTGGCAGACTCCTGCAGGTGCCTGAACATGTCCCAGAAAGATTTTCCCTGGCTACCTTACGAGGGCTCCTTGTTGGTAATCTAATCAGCACATTGAATACATGGAAAGGATTATAAACCATGTAATTCTCTGGCTTTCTTAATCATAGCAGATTTTTTTTCCCTACTTGTACGTCCCAAAGCTATCAGTATGTCTGAGCAGAGAATGTTGGAGAACTGGGCTCTGGAAAATGATACCTCTTGTAACAGGGATTTATGTTTCCAGTGGTGTGCACAGGCTCTAGCAAAAGCTCTGAACACACACATGTACACCTCAAAAAGGGCAGAACTCTGACTTAGTAGAAGTCAACAGGACTGCTCAGATGTTTTAAGACAGGCAGGTGTCCTCAGATGTGAGGAGTCAGAACTGCACACCTCAAAACCCACACTAAATATAAAGGGATTCAAACTGCTACCTCTGGCTTGGAAATTTACTGCTGGAAATTCTGAGCAGTTGGCCCCAAGTACCTGTGCCAGTTAACACTAATTTACTGGAGCAAGTATTTAACTCCAGTCCAGTGGTACAGAACAGCTGAGTGTGCAGCAAGGCAAATAAGCATTCCCAGCAGCAAGAGGCAAGCAGGGAGGGCCAACAGAAGAGAAGCCTCCTATGTGCTCTTCTTCCTCAAGGGAAAAATACCCAAAAGGGACAGGGCAACTGCTGTGACATGGCTGCAATTCTGGCAGACTGACCATGCTGTTGAAAGTGCTTTTACTTGTGCCCTACATGCTACAACTTCTGAGAATGGCTCCATGTGAAACACAAGTTTTTGACATGTCTTTGCAGTTTAACCTGTTTGCCTGCCAAATCTAGGAGAAAAAACCCTTGCATTTAACTGAAGCAGGTGAACATAATTAGCAATTAATTCCAAGTCTCATTCACTCTTTCTCTTTTCCCCATATTTAAACCTTTCAGGTCATTTTATCAAGTTCAGCAAGCTTGCACTTTGTCCCCAGAGCAAAACTTTCCCCATACTACACTCTGTGGTTTTTGTCAGACACGTAAGACTTTCAAATACTTGCTACCAAGATTTTTTTTTCCAATGGCTCAGTTTGGAAAGGCAAAAGTGAAAATCAAATTTCACTCCCTAGTAACTCCACATCTGTGTTTCTATGTTCCAGGAGATTTGAAAAGAAGAAGAAACTGATTCACTTTGTCCTTTGTTCCTATTTCCAGCTGTGAACTGCACCTGCACCGTGACTCACTAAATGCTGAGGAGGCCTGGATGCCTGAAAAGCTTAAACAACAATTTGAACAGTGTTCCTCACACAGCCAGAGAAAGAGGAGTTGATTTTATCTTGCTGCTACACAAAGCAAGTCAAGTTTTGGAAAATAACAAAACCTTATGAACACTTTGCATGTCTCATCCACACACTCTGAAACACTCTGAACAAGAGATTTAAACTTCATTTTAAATGTCTCTGATGATCTTCATAACTCTTTTTAAATTCCCGAAGTCAAAAATATTCTTGTAGAAATACACCCTGACTTTTAACCTTATTTTTTTTACTCTTTACTCATATCAAAGCAGTATCTTATAGTGATTAGAAGTATTTCTAATTAATATCTAAAAATTTAATGCACCTACTGAAGCAAATCTGAAAAGCTAGAGCTAAAAAAAATTTAAAAATATAAAAAAAGCAACCCAAAAAACCAAAAACAAACAAAACAAACCAAAAAGCCAAGGAAAGGTAGGGAAAAATATACTGAGTTCACACAGAATTTTTATCACATGCAGGAATTACTCATACATGAATATATATGCATAGAACTGGATGCTAAAAGTGATCCACTGGTGTTGGAGGTGAACTGCTCAAATAATGGAAGAATAAGTGAGAATAAGAGTACTGATTTTTTCTCTTAAAGCAGGCCTGGGGTATCTTTCAATTATACTCTGATTGTTTTTCTTTTAAAATTTAGCACAATCTGTACTTCTGAGACACTCTTTATTTTCCTCCACTGGCTGAAGGTTCCTTCACATCTATAATCATGAGGTTTCATAGTCTTAAAATTTTATCCCATTGAGGAGTTTAACAAGTGATAGCTCTGTGGGTTGGTTCATGGCTTCATTGCTTCCCAGCACCTTAGATCATCAGGCCCATCTGGCTATTGAGTGGATTTTTCTTTTTTCACTAGATTCTTCTGGGTTTGTGCTGTTTAGCATAGCCATAGGTGACACTCTGCAGATGAAATGAATACTTGACAACATAGTGACAAGAATTTAATGTTTAAAATATTTTTATAGTGAACCACTTACAGAGTGGTGACTCAGGCTGCATGTAATATAGCCTATAATTCTGTGTACTTCATTGAAGTAGAGACTTATGCAGCATCTAGTTAAAGATAAAAAACAGGAACCTATAACCCGCATCAAGGTCTGAAATATTACTGAGAGAGTGAGTTTTACACAAAAAGGTTTTAAAAATATAGAGTCATTATCCCAGCTTTCACATATAGAATATGCTTTGAAGTTATGCACCTTTTGCAAATAATTTAGTAGAGTTTGAGGAAGTGAAAAAGGTTTTGAAGGGGATTTTTACTCTTTTTGAGATATGGAATTTTCATATCTGTAAGGATTCAGTGTCCTTTGCTAAGAACTTGCTAACCTGCTTTCACAATAAAATTTAATACACCAATAATTTAATTGTATTTCTTATATTCTTTCTTGTATCCCTCTGAAGAGGTTGCCAGCTTCCCTACAGAAATACATTCTGCAAAGAAAGAAATGCCAGATTTTTCTGAAAAATCCACAACTTGAACTGTAAACCCTGGGGCCTGTTTGCACACACATTTTATGGGTGAGGACTTACCACACCCCACCAAAGGGCATCAGCATAGTTGGAGAAACCTGTCTTTCCATCCTCATCAACTGCATCCTTCTCAGCAAGATAAACAAAGTAGGATGAAAAAATTAATCCCAAGAATCCAATGTACAGTGTGGTTATGAGTTCCTATTAAAAGAGAAAGCAAAAAAGCATATGAGGTTTTCATCTCACATATATACATATATTCTATCATTGAAAAACATTGAAAATACCTGTGGGGGTTTTGCATCACAGCAGAAAAATTAGTATGCTTATTTCAGGTACGAAATTTGCCTCCAGTAAGACAGCTAAAACATTGACTTGGATTTTATTCACACCAGGCTAAATAGTTGGAAAAGCCATCATTTGGGGCTCGATCCTTGAGAGCTAAATGTAAAGTGGGACATCTCTCCTAATTATGGAATGGGAATCATTCCACTTAACTGTCTACTCAAAATTGTCTAAATTTTTGGTAATTGTCTAAAGGTTTTTAAAGTAGCAAAGCAGCTTTAGAAATGCCCTTTCTGAATAGTACATGGAGAAATAGCAGCCATGTCTTGTGATTATGGCCAAATCTGAGCAGTCTATCCTGTGAACCTGTGTATCTGATGTTCAGACTGCTTAAGACTGGATGGTGATGCCTCAACAGTTGCATGTTAAGATAAAATATGCTAGGTAGATATCAGGTTTTCAGTCCTGAAGAAGGCTAGGGCAGACTTCTGTGAAAGAATGATACAGTCATTGTGAATATACCACTTTAAAGATTTTTGGGCAGGAAAGTTGTGTCAGACCTGTTATGACTTAGATACAGGATTCTCCCAGTCTTTACAAAAACAAAAAATTGTTTGTGCATTTAAATAAGCTAAAATGTGTGGTGTCACAGATGCAAAACCACATAAAGCTTTTAAAAGCAGTGCTGAAAGAGATATGCACCTGCCCCTCAGGGAATTCCAATACCTAGTTATGAAGGAAAACAGCTCATTCTAATTATTTAAAGCTTACGTGCATTATTCCCTTATTTTCTTTGCAAATCTTTATCACAAAACAGTGTTGTGCTACATGTTCAGTGGTATCTCCCTTAAGTTCCTGACAGTCATTTTTCTCTCCTTGGATCCCAGCCAATAAGGGAATTAAAATAATGCCATATGATACATTTAAAATTAAAACCTGAGTAGGAAGAATTGCCCCTGCTTTTAAAGTAGCGTTTCACAGATTTTCTGTAATACTCCACCCATTTTTCTCAAACTGTTTTTAACTGAAGGAATTCCCTCAGATTTTCTTTTTTCTTCCTTTGTTTTCATTTTCTTGTAAGAGCTGTCTGGGGAAAGGTAACCCTCATATCAAGTATCAACATTCAGCAGCAAGAAATACAAATATTCTTCCTTCTCCTACAGCACTAATTACAATCTGGGTTCAGGTAATCTTTAACTAGTCTTGGCACTAGTTAAATCTTTAACTAGTCTTGGCAGTAGAAAAATGGGTGTTTTTCCTCTAACCATTTAACAATGAATTTTGATAGTATTTCATCTTGTCCATGGCCAAGTCTTTCATTTAAGCCTTAACTTTTTGCAGGCCTGTTTACTAAACAAGGCAGCTGAAAAACGAAATAAACCCTGGGATTTCAGTAGTTCCTCTGCTGGTCACCTTTATTTTCTCACCTTTATCTCATGACAATGGAGCGCTGTGTACCTGTAGACATGACTCGCTTTGAAAAGCTCCTAGAGTTAACATACACAATTGATTGTGGATGATAATTACAATAATTCTGGTTTAAGCGCTGGGTTTTTGGGAAACAGGCAGCAGAGTCTTATGAAATCCTTTCAAAGTAGCTGAATTATCAACAGAACTACTGTTTATTTCACTACCAGCACCTCTCAACTCCAGTACTATTCATCTAGAGATGGAACTATTTTTAAGTAAAGGCCAGATGAAAATGCAACTGCCTTGGACTTATTCTAAATGTCACCAATCCATGTTTCATGTGTATAGAGAGACTATATTTAATTATTAAGAACAGTGGCAGCAATCTCATGCATACTTCATTTAAGGGAGAATCAGAATCTTTTCATATAACACGTGCTTTATGAGATATGACCACAAAACAAAGAACATTCTGCAGGCATCAGGCCTTAAAATTACATATATATGTGGGCTTTATTAGGTAACAGCTTAAGAATAAAGAGTGATGCCTAAAACAAATGGCTCTGCACTTCCAAATGCAAACACAGAAGGGAAACAGCAAGAACAAGTAACGCACACATGTAAATTTGAATATTGACAGAGTTGAGTCAGCACATTTTTTAAAACTCATCTCTATCTCCATTTGCCGTTAAAATAAGGACCACACAATAGAAAGTTCAACACTTGGAAAGAATATGAGAATCCATCTGTCCTAAGAGCAGTGGAAGACCTCACAAAGAGAGGTGAGGAAGGAGTAAAACCAGCCTCAAGGCTCACAAGCTGGAGCTTGAGGGGCTAACTTGGTTTTTCAGCAAGCTGCAGGATTTCTCCATGGCTTTCCACCACCACATGGGATATTGACTCATGTTTTGTTGCCTTTGGCAAGAAATGCTGGTACATAAGCTCAACCTGCTGAAAATAGAAGAGCATCCCAGCCAAACCGGCCTGAGTGAGCTAATTGAGCTATATGTAAAATTCCAAAACACATGGAAGTCATTGGTGACAACTTTACTAAGCTCTTCTGGGCCCAGGGAGGTACAAGTGCTTGCTATTTTGATACGGCACCAAGATGTGAATTTATTTTCTCACATTGCTTAAGGGTTTAGGGGAGAGGCTCATTTTTTCTGAAATAGTATCAAACGCAAAAAACCCCTTCAAAAATAGATGAGGACTTTGTACTCTGCCTGTGGAGAAAAAGCAGCCAAGGTGTTTTTGTTTTGATTTGGTTTATTTTTAAACAAAAATTTCTTTCAGAGGCTGGATAGGAATAAAGGTTCCATTTTTCCTTCCGTTTGGTACCATGTTAGGGTTTCAGCTACACTTGTCCAATGTCAATACAGAACTCTGTGCTTGGTATTTTTGTTTCTTAATATGTTAGTGGGTGATCTGCTTGGATAAGTACTACAGATCTGTGGAGTCTTATTTATCACCATAATCACTTCTTTGGATAAGCAGAAATTCAGGTGCGTTTACTCATAAATTTGGTTCTCCAAGGATTTTTTTTTTTCCTTTTAAATCATTGAACTTTCTTATGCTTGCGACATGTAAGATTTAAGTGTTGTATTTTGGAGATAGTACTTCCTGATTCTTGACCAAAACTCTGAACACCCACAGGGAAAAAATGTTCTCAAACAGCTCTGTCAGTAAGGGTAGTAAATGTTGAGAAAGTTATTTGGATATCAGCTTTGCCCTAGCAAGATACCCAAGCAATGCAAGAATAATAAATGAAGACCACACAGACTTGGAGCATTAAAAGTCATCCTGTTGTACAGTATGAAAGGAGGCTTTATCCCAAAGCACTTTGGTGTGCATCACTTCTGCACAGCCATTGTGACATAAAAGTGCCTACTGTACTGGAGGTTAAAATAAAAGGAGTAAAATTAACTTTGGGTATTAAATTATTTACTTGGATTAAGTGCAGCACATTCTCTATCCCAGAAAATGTTTTCTAAATAGAAAGTTTAAAAATGTCTGTGTGGAAATCTGTAACTGTTTGTCAATATGTGGAGAACAAGTCCACACTTGTAAGAACAAATTAACCACCCTTACAAGTGGGGTGTGGAGATTAACAGCAGAGTATTAGCCCTCCACAGCACAGCATGAGATGCAAGATTTAAAGGCTAATGATATAAGTTTCTATTATATTGATAAAGCTAAACATAAATGAGATTTCATGAAGACTTAAAAAGAAGCCTTCAATTAGAAATATTTTAAAGTCTGCAGAAAATGTTTTAAACTCTTCCTGCTTAATGAGCTTTCATCCAGTAAAATTGCTTCAAAGCTTTAGCAGGCGTGCATCTAGTTATAGCCAAGTTTGCCGCTGTGACCACACCCTTGAAAAAGTAACTTTTCTTACATGACCTCATAACACAGTTCATATTTTTTATTTACAGAATAAATTAGAAAACTCTGTATTCAAGGAGAACAAAACAGAAATATTTAAATAATTGAGTTCTTCAAGCAAGGCTTTCCCATTACTGTTTGGTTTTCCACAGGAAAACCAAGCTAGGAACACATCTTCTGTGGAAATAGTGGAGAGTACAGGCAATATGAAAGGCGGCCCACAAAACTTCAGAAATTATATTGAGGGATAGCATCAAAGAGTTTATTGATAAACCCAAACACTGTTGTTTATTACCTGCTAGCCAGTACCCGGAATAGCAAAGAATAGCTCCCCAATTTTAAAAGGAGAAAGAAACACACAAAGGCTTTTTAAAGTATTTTTTCTCTTGCCATGTAACAGTTCATTTAAACCAGAGCATGATTTGAAGCCCACAGAGAGAATTTACTGAGGTCAACAAAATGCAGGTGATGTTGAAAGGCTGGGTACCTGTCGATGGATGAAAACCACTGACCCCAGGAGTCTCCAGGTGCCTCCCTGGCGGTCAACGTGAAGCATCCGAAGGATCTGGAGAAAGCGGATCCCCCTGTAAGGAAAGTGAAGCATTAATATAAATACAATAAATGCATAAAAATGCTTGAGGATAATACTGCCTTACCCACCCAAAATGGATTATGTCCACTAACACACTGCCATGTCCAAGAACTTGTGATAGCACTGCCCCTGGGGTGGCATCTCAGGCTTGAGGCATCTCTGTGTTTAGATCACATTTCATTATAGTCAAATTTATTCAGAAATACTGACTATGAAAACAATTATTTAATGGGAAAACAAACAAAATCAGGAGAAACCTGTATCATTTATATGATTTCAGTCTTTAAATACCTGCTTTCCAAGGAAAACCAGTGCTTCAAGCTTTGCTAACATAAATTTGAGCAAACTTTGTTCTCTATTTGCCAAAAGCAGAATATGAATGGAATGTGGCATTACTGAAATCCTTGTTGTGTGAGTTATTGAAATCTATCTGATAAAGCTGGAAATAGATTGAGCCCTATGTGTTTTTAGGAGAATAACTAAATCAATCATAAACTCTAAATGTTTCAACTAAATTAAAATAAGTATCAATATGTTTTTTCAGCAAAATTTTATTCCATAAAAAAATATTTCATTAAGTTGCTCTTTTGCAATGAATTTTGTTTGCCTACAGTCATCTCACTGTCTTATCCCTGAAACAAACCAGTGAAGAGTGGGAAAGGATGAACGTTGAATTTATCTACCAGAAAATTTTTCACTAGAAGTATTTTTGGCTCTTTTTAGCAATCTTCAAGATACTTTTTGTGGATGTAGGTTTTGATTTGTAATTCAGACTTGCCTGACCCTGCTGGCTTTTCAGTGGGGCAATAACACCGCAGGGATGTGGGTTAAGGTTCTGTGTCAGAGAGCACAGACAGTGACTCTGGACTTGGCACTGGGAAAGGCTTCACTGAGCCCAAAATCCACTGGGATCACACAGAAACACACAGAGCCTTTTCTCTGAAATCCTTCCTATGCTTCTAGTTAAACCAAAAACCCCCAACCCTTGGAATTTTCATGTGCACCTTCTTCTTTTCCTATAGGAGCCGATATTCCTGCTGCCTGGGTGGAGTTTTTACCATCAGGTAAGGATGAATGTTCTACAGTAAGAGGTGCCTTAAAAACACTCTGTACACGCAGTTCCCCCCAGTGTCTGCCTACATGGCAGTTTAGACAGCACTGGACATTCCCACTTCCCAGTGATTGCCGAGGCTTGTGACAGAACAAGCAGCACATCTTGGAAGTTAGGTTAGGAGTGGGAAGTACACCTACTGCTCATCATTCTTTTATTCTGTTTACCCACTTCACCTCCCAAAACAAGCCTGCAGTACTTGATGCAAGCTGAACAAACACTGTAGACATCAAATGTTTCTGGTTCATGTATGGTGTGAGTTACTCGTGCCAAACAAATCCACCAAAGCATAATTACTCTTTAAACAAAGTAATTACTCATACTCAAAAAGCACCAAGGGAAGTGCTGTCTGTATTACTTCTTAAATAAATCCATGCTCTGTAATTCTCTCTTTTCTCAGACAAACAGTTGTTTGATGTTTTTAATAGGACGCATTTCATTTTTTCCACTTGGCTTCAGCATTCCCACAATTTTTCATTTTTCTTGTTCCTGCACTCCTTTCCCAACCAGTCACCAAGCACAACAGCACCCAGTCCTCTACTGCTCAGTGCTTCACTAGAGTAACTTTCCCTGTATTAGGAAAATCAGACATGCAGCTAAATTGGGAATTTGGCAAGCAGATCTACATGTAAAAGCCTCTGTGGTAGTGAAGAGCTGCAGTGACACGAGAACCTACCTTATTGCAGAGGTGGCAAACACCTGCCCATTAGATCCTATGCTCAGAACAATAATTGAGGCTACTACCACAATCAGATCTGTTAACAAACAAACAAATAAAAAACAATCAAAAGAAGAATGTATTGTTTGGTTTTTTTGGGTTTTTTTCTCTTAATCTCAACACTGAAAAACACAACAAACATAGACTAAGGAAAGTACTACAAAAAAAGAAATTTGGTGGGCAGGTTAAGTCTTTGTAACAGTTTCACATCAAAACCCCAGTGGCTACAGTGTCTTCCAGGATGAATTCAGTAACAGTACTTTCAAAGAACCTGATGGATCAAGCAGCTTGACACAAAAAATGCAAAGCCATTTGTGCACCCTAGAAATGAATCCATATTTTGGCTCAATGCTTCTGATCTAAGAGGAAATGCAAGGGTTTGCATCATGCAATAATGAAATCCATGAGGTCAAGTATCATGCACACACAGACTTAGTTTGAAAGTTGTATCAAAGCTGTAAAGCCAAGCTTTCAAAGCTAAGGGAACTGTCAGAACAAAGGCTGGCTAAAAAAAAATCAGAATTGTTAGTTTGTGATACTGTCTTTATTTGTATGAAAAAAAAATAATTGTTTCCAGAGTTCCCAGAGTTCCTTTTTTTTTTTTTTTTTGTTTTTACAGCTCTGCAGTTTACACACCTCATCCTAGTTCATTGAGCATGTCCATTTCTTTTAATTATTATTGAACCTTGTTGTAGCATTCTTCTGAGAAGATATTTTATTTAATTTCCTCACAGGCATTTCTGTGGCAAACCTCTTTAGAGCATCTAAATGCTTCCCTTTCAAATTCTAACCAAAAAAAACCAAAGGATAGCATTATACACGAGTAGCGAACGGAGGCAGAATGAGGAAAAGTTTTGGTGAACTTCTCTTTGCCAGTTTGAAACAGTCAGTATCTAATTCTTCAGAGACTTAACACTATGCAGCACTTCAAAACACCAGCCCTGCTGACTTCACTGTCCTCAGATCCTCTGCAACTTCAAAGTCTTCCTTTGGACATGCAGAAAACGAGGCTCCCTTGTGAAAACTGATTTAACCCACTTTCCATGGGATGCCTGGGCAAGAGGCAGGATAGGATCCAACCTGAGCACTAACAACAGCTTCTTTCAGTAAGATTAACTTGGTTTTTTCTCTGCTTTTAAATTTTATCCTGCCTTATTCACTACCATGTAGCTCCTGCAACAAATATTGCAGAAGTTCTACAACCAACAGCATCTGTCGCTCTCTGAGTTGAATTAATTTCCAGTATCAGTCTGATTTTTGCTGTAAAAGCTGGATTCCTCCTCAAGGGAAAGCACACAGTACACTAACTGTTCATGAATGAAAATAAAAATAAATGAAAATGAAAATGAAAATTACCATAAAAATTAATAAAGGGAGGGATAAGGCTACAGAAAGAGCTTCCATTCAGGATCAATCTTAGCTTTTCAATACCTGCTTTGCAAGTTTTTGATTATGTTCCTGTATCATGCATGTCTGTGAACATATATTTGTGAACATTGGAATTTAGGGTGGTTTTCTTCCCATCACATCATAACACAGATCTTTGCCCTTTAGCAAATGATGCATCATATCTTTACCAAATTGTCAGACACACACATATCCATCTGATGACAGGCACTAGAGGTGGAAAAGACTGATGAGTAGAAAATTATTTCAACCAAGTAGTGAGAATAAAAGAGATTTTTTTCATTTGTACTCTTCTTTTCTTCAAGAAAATGTTCTTCATGGTAGAAATATTTCTTTTTCTTTCTTTTACTCCAAACCTGTTCTTCGATCTCTGCTTCTCCTCTGTTCCTAATTTTCATCCCAGTTTCCAGTGCTTAGACTTCCCTTATTAATCCCAGTTTACTGGTCTAAACAGCCTTATTTTACAGTCTACGTCTACAGCATATCCTGTCCTTTCACTGCCACCTTTCAATCTCACACATTTGCAAGCCCTGCTGATTTCCCTTCAAACTCCTGGTTGCTTGTCAGTCTCTTTAAACCTTCCTCTCCCAGACCTTTGGATCAGAACCCACGTCCTGTCTTTTTTACTGAGCCTGTGTGTCCCAGAATATTCCTTCTGCCTCAGCCTGGGGTTTTCCATGTTGAACTTTCTAAGAACTAATCCAAATTTTAGAGGGAACAAAAACTCATAGAAGAAATCTGTGTCAAAGAAATTGTAGTGGATTTTTTTCCTGATTTTAAATTAAGGTCTGTTGTATTAATGAAGAAATAAAATGAATGTGTTATGTTTTACTTTCTGTTCTAATCCTTTAATTTTTTCCAGTGTTTGTTTTTTATTCATGTTGATTTGAAAATGATAGGATGAGTCAGTAGGTTTCAATCAGTCACAGCAAAGGTTATTTCCCAAGTTTAGCTTGTTCCATCAGTACAGGCACTGTTCCATCTGCATTTGATGTGGAAAAGCAAATTTTGATTTCCAATGTATTATATCCTTAGGGGAATTTCAAAGGTACTGATACCTGTGAGTGCACAACCAGCTGTAGCTTTTCTTAATAAAAACCCATGGGTTCCAATACAAACATGAATATTTGCTGTGGTAGTAGCAAAACACTAGCAGAGATAACCCCTTGAAATCACAGTTCAATGAGACTATAATTTTCTCTAATATATCCATGTAAAAACCACTTATTAATTGAGAAAGATATCAAGAGCACAATGCAGAGTAAAAAAATTCCTTATAGGCCTCATGGTTACATCACAAAACTAGACCAGCTCTGGAAGCAGATGCAGAATTTGTTTGAACCCAGGGAAGGATTTTGTGTTCAAAATGTTGCGTTTTACAGTGAAGGCTGATGTCTGCTTTAGCTATATTTTAAGGGTTCATCTCTAGCAAACCAAAAGAAGAGAAAGCACATAAATGCTTGAGGCATAGACGTAGCTCAGGACTGCAATAAGGCCCCTGCAGAAGTTGACATTTTTACTTACAACAAGCAGGAGGGTTGCAAAAGAATTAAAACTTACCAATGATGGATATTGGCTTCCTGGCAAAGCGGATCCTTCCCTGGAGGCCAACGTATTTACTCCTGCAGCCTGCAGACCACAGCCGGACCAGGTACTCAGCACCAAAAAACACCACCAGAACTATTTCCTAACAGAGTGAAAAGAAGAGATCAGAGTTGAGTTTTTTTTCATTATAAGTACAGTTTGCACATCTAATTTATTCACAGGACTAATACAAATTAGCTTGTCGAGATAGATGACAACGTAATCTGTTCACTTTTTGTAAGCATATGCCAGGCAGTAAATAAAAAGGAGAGATAATCAGTTTCTGAATGAGATTTGCATGAATAAACAGATGGTTCAAGCTCCATTCCATCAGTGTGTCATAGGAGAAAGCACAATATTATTATTCTTTTGCTTTTAAACGTCCTTGCTCTCCAGAGGTTTCCCCACGTTGGCTGCCCTCCTCTGGACACACTCTCATGTTCTGATGCCCTTCTCCTTTTGAGACAGCCAAAACTGCCCCCAGGACTCGAGGTGGGGCTGCACCAGTGCAGAGCAGGGTGGGTCAATCTCCTCCCTCCATGCCTGTGCACCCCAGGACACAAGTGACCCCCCTGGCTGCCAGGGCACACTGGTGACTGACTCTGAGCTTGCATCAAAACGCCAGATCTCTTTGTGCAGGGCTGCTCTCCAGCCTCCTGTCCCACAGCTTGTATGAATAAGGATGGGCTCGTCTGAGGGGGTACGCAAAGCTCTTGCTTTTGTACATTTTCATACTGACTGCCCAGCTCCCTGGTTTATCCAGATCTCTCTGCACCCTGGGGATGTTCACAACTCTCCCCAGCCTAGTATGGCTGTCGAACTAATTTAATGTGCACTTGAGTCTAGATAATTTTAAAAAATTATTGGAGAGCACTGGCTGTAAAGTTGAGCCCTGGGGTCCCCACAGTGACTGAGTGCCAGGCTGGTGTTTACTGCAACTCTTTGAGCCAATTGCTCATCCCTTGTACCATAGGCTTGTTGAGCTATGTACTGGAGCATTTATCCAGAAGGACTCAGTGACAGACAGGACCAAAACCCTTGCTGAAATCTAAAGAAACCCACATTTTCTTTGACTTTCTTTAGTCACCTATGGATAAATTTGATTTGTTTGAGAAGGACTTTCCTCCATGAACTCATGCTGGCTGTATCCAATGACTATGTTGTCTCTTGAGTGTTTTTCAGTAACTCCCAGAACAACCTTCTCCATAATTTTACCAGGCACTGCAATGAGACTGACAGGTCTGAAATTACCAGGGACTTCCTTCTGATCTTGAAAACTGGGACAATATTTGCCAGATTTCAGTTTAGTGAGAGCTCCCCAGATTCCTAAGACCACTGAAAAATAAATGGAGTGAGGTCCCACAGTGACATCTGCTGGGTCTTTCACCCACCAAGCCCCATGGTCTATGCACATCCAGCTGTAGCAGCAAGTTTCAAACAAACTCAGGTTGCAATGAGATTTTATCAAACCCTCACATCACAGTTTTCCAACTCCACACTTCCCAGAGCCTATCGTTGTTGAAGGCAGAAGTCAGAGGTGCAGAGGACATTAAATGTCTCTGCTTTGTCTACATGGCTATTTTTGAGGTGACCAATCCCATCAAGCCAAAGACCAGTGCTATTTCTGATCCCTCTTTTGCTATGAATTTATTTGTAAAAGTCCCTTTTATTCTTCCCAGTGCTGGGGTGCTTGAACTCCAACAGAGCTTTGGCTGCACCAATTTTCTCCCCACCTTGGGGACAGAATCTCCTCCAGTGTCACCCGCCTCCCATATACTCCCCTTTCCTCCCTCAGTTCTAGAAGATCCCTGCTCAGCCAAGCTGCTCTTCTGGCCAGCTTTGCTTGATTTCCAACCCTTTGGAATTGCCTGCTCCTGTGCTCTTAGGTGATGGCCCTGAGAAGGTGACCAGCATTCCGAGTCCCGAGTACCTGCAAAAGCAGATTCCCAAGAGACTTTATTTATCAGCCTCCACTGCTCTCCACACATCCAGGATCCAAATGTTGCTGACAATTTCTCTTCCATCTCCAGCTTTAGAAACTCAGCTCCTTCAAGGTCACCAAGACACAACCACCAGCCATCACTTTGCCCACAAGTCCCTCACAAACAACAAGTCCAGGACACCTTTCCCAGTCGATCACTTGTGCCAAGAAATTATCTTCAACATGCTCAGAAGTCTCCTGGACCTGTTTGAGTCCCCTGTATGACATTCCCAGTTGATATCTGGGAAGATAAAATCACCCATAAGGATTGGTGACAGAGGTGAGCTGTATATGCAGCATGTAAATAAATGAATTACCAATATTTTAATATTTCTCTTCAGTCAGCACAGCATTGTGAAGCACTCGTGCATGGCCAAGGATAGGTGTACTTTGAAATACTTCTAAAGAAAGCAGATTAGTAAAGATCACAACGTGGGCAGATTTATTGAGATCTTTGTTCCCCCCTTCCTTGCTTTCCTCCTTGTTGCAGAGTGGTAGCACAACCCAAACACAGCTTCCAGGCTTTATTCCAAGCCAAACTGTAACCAGTAATTCAGAGTCACCAAACACCTACTACATGAGTTACAGCTTTGGAAAATGTTTGCATTTTAACTTGAACGTACTTGCAATCTGCACTTGGGGGATTCTAAAGCACCCAAAAGGCAAAACACACTTAAATCACAATTTTCAGTGAATGACAATATCAACTTGATTTTACAACTGACATTCTGAATGTCTCAAGAGAGACCAAAATATTTCAAAGCTGAAAAAAAAATATAAGAAAAAAACTCTAATATGCAAAAATTCATGTCAACTTGGATTTTTAACCAAGTTAGGTTAACATTTCTGTGTTCACTCCTGCCTCCTTGTTTCTCCTGGAATGAGAAGCAAGAAAATGTGCAGTCTTCCTCTTTTTTGCATAGCACTTTCAGTCTGAATAAATCAAGGATTAGTATAAACCTTAAGAAAGCTTACAGCCATTTTCAAGGCAGAAGCACAAGAAAATACACAGCAAAGTAACTCCCAAAGTTTTGTTTTTCAGTATAAGCATTATCTAGAGCATCTACAACTAATTCTAAATTTGCACTCTGCCTACAGTTTAAATAGAAATATTTATTCAAGTATAATAGTCAAATCAAATCCTAAGAACAATTTGCAAAGAAAAAGAATTCTTGCCATTCTGGAATTTTGCAAAATACTCTCTCACTTACTAAATTGTCTATGTGTTTAGAAGGTTCCTAGTATCATCACTCTAGCATTTTTTTTTCTTCTTAAGAATCTCTAAGTTCCACTACAGGAAGCAGAGCACTGTTTATGATAGTGGAAGAATCATCTTCATGGACCTGCACATTACAATTGCTTGAGGTGAAAAGCTGTGTAGAAAGGAGACGAGCAGAGAAGTGCCACAAAGCAAACAATTCTTATATTTTCTTGGAAAATTAGATTAAATTTCCCTTATATTTTCCTTCTTGGAAGGACCCTTTCCTAGATAATCTCTCCTTGATTATCCTCTGAGGCCAATTTTAAAAGCTGAAATTAAAATTACATCTGGTCTGAGGGCATTTTATTCCCAGAACCCATCCAGAAAATCCTGATGAAGTCAATAAGGTTGCACAGTCCATGGAAAGGAAAAATAAATTGTTGACAGGAAGAAGGAAAAGGAGGAACTTACATCTTCAACAAATTTGATATTAATTACTCATCACCGTTCATTTTGTCCTGGACAGGTGTCCATGTTACCAAAACCACACATTTTTTGGCAGTCTCAGACAGGCCAAAGACCAAAAAAACCAGGAAACTGGACAAATATCATAGCTCCGCAGGTGGTCCCTCAAAACACCAAGGAAGATTATGACATTTGCACTCTTGTTGTGTGTACTGCTAAGGCAAGATAGGAGATTCCATTTCCAGAGCTGCCAAGGCTGATCAAGCTTCACCTCGCTAAATTCACCTTCAAAAAAAAGCCTAACCTCCCTCCTTTTCCTCTTCTACACATAAACACTTTTCAGAGCCTTAAATTTATTGCCATGCATTTACCTTCTGGTATAAGGGAAAAAAAAAAAAACAGCAATTTTCTGGAAAGTCAGAAAAACGTACTAATTCTCACTGAAATTGTAACAAATGATGGTGAGAACTTGTGGACAAAATATGAACCAGAACAAAATCAGCAAAAACAATATGCAAATTAAATTTACATCCATCTGTGTGTCAGTTTGAGCTCCTTCTCCAGCCTTCTTCAATTTTCCAGAAGCCTTGCTTTCAAAATGGGATTACACTCAGAAGTAATCCACAAACCCTTCTGATTTAGGCTCCCAGAAATATTTTTCCCCTTCTCCTGGAAGTGGTCAAGGAAGAAATGATGAAGGATTCTGAGCAGATTTAATAAACCTAGAAAGCAGTTTGGCACCAACAGAAATCCAGAGATGAACTCTTCTAATGAAACTGAAACCAAAATAATGAGTGGGAACAAACCATTACTTCATAGAAATGAGAGCCATATCAGACTTGATTCTTCACGCTCATGTGTCACAGTCTCTTCCTGTTCTGATCATGGCAACTCAAATTCCAAAAGGAATACCAATAAACAATTTAATTACAGATTTCAAACTGGGTCTGTGCTATCTAACACCTCTGCTAAAGTCAGTAGCAGCATTCCATTACTCTGCTTCTGGGAAAAAGCCCCAAGGCATATACGGACGAAAATAGTCCTTGCCTTTAAATTAATTTCATCTTTGAACTTCTTTTTTTATTTTTCTGAAGTCTAGCCACTTCTCTTCCCCCACAAAATTAATAATAAAATAATACATAGTCATGTTTATGCTATTTTTAGTATAATTTAATTTTATTAATTTAGTGAAAAATATGCAAAAATAAGCTTAAAGGGGAATATGTATACAAATAACTTCCACCCGTATCTAGTTCAAGAAATCAAATAAAAAACCCCTTGTGGAAAAGTCATCAACTTTTATACAAGAATGTAATTGATTACCAAATAAAAAAATGCCCACCTTAACACAGAAACCCAACACTTTTACACAGGCATGTGTGTGTGTAAATTAAATATATAGCCCGGAATTTAGAATTTATCCCAGTTTGGTTATGGATAACTGCACTGGGGAAGCAGGAGAGGGAAGTTCGCTGAAGTGATTAAAGTGCACACTTGAAAAAGAAGGGTATTTTCTCAGCTGCAGCTGTGTTTTAGGTGGAGAGCACACACAAGGCTCTCTTCACTTTTTTTATTGGAATATTTAGGTGCTGGGGTAAAAGGAGGAAGTGGGATGGCAAAATGAATAGCGTGTGCTCACAGAGATTCAATCAAGGAATGGCAGCTCTAAACAATGAAGCCTCAGAAAGAGGCATAAAGGTTTAACAGTCCAAATGTTTGCACACGTGTACTTATGTCCCAAATTTAATCTGATAACCTGTCTTCAAGGTTTTCCAGTCCTTACAGCTGAAAATGTCCATTTAGTGACCTGTTTAGTTTAATAGCTATTCAAATGCCATTAAAACCTACTGATACTGAAAATGTTTCTTTTCTGCCATCATGCTGGCCCTTGCAAAGATTACTGATGTCCTATGTGAAAATACAATACCCTATATACAGAAAAAAAAAAAAAAGCCAAATGCTGCAAAGTTTCCTATAGTGCCACACTTCCAACTGTCTGTTGTTTGGATACAAGTGGATTTAACATTTCATTAAAAATACATTTCCAGGCACTCCTGATAAATATGCTGAATTTGCTGACTTCCCACCAGGAGTACGCTTGTCTTTAATTTGATTGCTACTTGCTGTTTCCTGCATGGAATGAAGCTGTACACTCATAAGGGAAGCACTTGGTGCTCCCCCTGTGACAGCCACATTCAAGTGAGCTGGGTGAGTCCCAGAGGAAGAGTTATTTTTTAATTCCATTTAAGCATATAACAATTTTTCTCAAAAGAAAATAAACTAAAGCCTCAACTATTTTTGAAATTTTTTCTCAGTTGCTTAATTCTGAAAGATACCACTAAGGTAAATATAATCAAATAGAGAATGATATAATAAAATATAATAAATATTATAAATGATGATATAATAAATATAATAAATGATATAATAAAATAATAAAATTCACTAAGTTAGTGCCTGAAATTCTAATTTCTCTATAGATACACAGAAGCCTTCCAGCCTCCCCCAGCATGTCCCTGAAGGGACCACCTCTGGTGGGAGAGAAGGGTTTAGCTTTGCTCCTGGAATGGAATCAATCCAATGTGAATATGCACTTCAGAATTTTAAATAATTACAGTAATTTCACACTGATAAGCTGCACCTATTTCACTGAAGAATCGAGCTGATCCCGGAAGTGCGGCTAATCACCAGGTGCGGCTTATTTATGGACAAATTCTGGAGAAATGCCAACCCGGAAGCGTGAGCCAGCCGGGAGGGTAGCTGCTGCAGAGCCACTGCCGGGTGGGCGACGAGCCGGAGCCACTGGCGAATGGGTAGCTCGCCGCCGTCGGTTTCGTGTGGCGAGGAGGCGGCGGGCCGCTGGCTTCGAGTGCGCGGTGAGGGAGTGAGCCGCTGGCTTCACGCGGCACGGGGAGCCGCTACCGCTGCTGAGCAGGTGGGGATCTGTGGCAGCCAGCGCTGGGAGCAGGAGTGCTGGGGCCCACGGCACAGGGAAGGCGCCTAAGGCTGCGTTTAAAGGCTTTGCCGGTCTGTGGAAACTGTTTGTAAATTGAGCACCTGACAGCAAACCTCGCGATAGCGCGATTCTGTTACTAACTCCTTACTTTGTTGCACACAGATCCTTGCTTTTAAAAAAAAAATGCGGCTTATCACCCGGTGTGGCTTATGAGTGTGAAATTACTGTACTTCTATGTTTCTTAACCTTTTAATTTGGGAGGTTATCAATATTTTGAGGAGAGGAACTGAAAAAAATCCTGCATGTGTCTCTCCACCTTCCCCTCACTCCCAAGAAATGTTTCTCAAGTCTCTTGGCCACATTCTGAAACCCCTATGCACTGTAGAGAATTCCACCGAGCCCCAGTGAGTCAAATCTGAATTTGGAGCTGGAGTCAAAGGGAATTCCGAGTTGGCTCTTTTTAAATTAGTCTCAGCCTTACTTACTGCACAAGGATGTCTATTTCAGACATTTGAAAAGCACAAGGCAATAATTCAGCACGTTCTGTGATGCATTAGGCGCAAGGTATTATAACTCACAGGAATAATTGAATTATAATTCACACTGAGAATTTTGACAGTTGCATTTGATGCCAGAAAAACAATGGCAACTCAGCAAGATCACTCAGCAGACAACTTGAGCTTGTGCAATGTGTTGAAAGACTTGTGGACTCAATTTTTTCCTAATATGTTTAATGTGTGAAAAAATATTCCATCTCTATTTTAATAATGCTTTGTATTGTACTAATATAATATTCCAAATCTATTTTTTCATCTTCCCACAGACCAACAAAAAAGAACCAGCAATTCTCCTCCTTGATTTTTCTCTCATAAGTTTACAGGAGTAAAAGAATACAGCAAATGCTTATGAGCCATAAGTTTATTTTTATTCATGTGTATTCTGCAGTCCCAGGGTCTGGCTCTCCCACAGTACACAGGAATTTATTTATTTTCTCCTGAGGCAGTTGGCCTGTCGGTGCCTTTATGGGACTGGACACCTGATAAACACTGCTGTCACCCAGGCAATATACACTGCACAAATATCACAAAATGCCACAAATTGTTATGGGATGCCCTGTAAGAAATCCATTATCAGCTGTAAAAACAGTGTGGTGAGGCCAGCAGGAAGAGCACCTGTGAACTTCATGTATTGCACCATCATCAAAGGATCACTTTGCTAAACAGACCCAAGGAAGGCCCTAAGTGTTCATGCTACATGGCAAAAACCAGACTCAGCATTATCAACTGGCACAAAGGCAGGAAATAGATACAAATTCCACCTTTTTTGCTTTCTGACACCGACTGCTCTGATGGGATGATGAAAATGCCCTCAAGACTGTTAGAACACATTCACTTCTCCATAAATCACCAGAGAGACCACTCAGTTAAGCTTTTTGTGGGCATGTTTCTCCTCTGCTACAGGTTGGAGGCGACCCAGCATTTGTTGATATGACCACACAGCTTAGATGGGAGATGGGGCAAAAGCAGAGATGAACAAACAGCTACAGGAGAGCTCCTGCACTGCAGACAGGAAGAGTGTGGCCTCCTTTCAAAACCCTCACTTTGAAAATAGTGTTATTCCAAAGAGAAAAGCCACCTTGATGTCCAGTTCAGAACCAGAGCAGTTAAATGGTGACATGCCTTAGCTGGTTTAAGTAAGCCAGTTATCACCTGGCACTCAGAAGTTTGAGTATTTTGGACAGCCTTGCCTGTACTTAGAGCAGGAGGATGTGTGTGTTCATGGCACGTGATGCAGAAAAAATCATATAAACCCAAAACTGAGAGTGAGTTTGGGAAAGCCACATAACAAGGATCCATCTGCAGCCAAAAATTCTTCCACAAGATCCTCCTCCTAGATACAGACACAATGGGAGTTCTCTGGCCTGGAGAACTTGAGTACCAGCTGGAGTGGGTACTCCTGATTTCCCACCTCAGCCTTTTCTCCAGCAGAATTTGCTAACACAGGAACATTAACCCATGCTAAATGTAGTCACTGCATGAGAATTTCCAGCAACCAAGAGGGCAGTAAGGACTGAAAACAGAGGCAACAAGTGAGGACTCTGAAAATAGAGTATTTGAGGGAATTGTGTACCCTCTGGTGCGGCAGTGCTGTGAACTACAGGTGTGTTTGGGAGACATGAAAGTGCTTTATCCATCAAAGAAACCCCTCAGAGGAAAGCAGATGCATGAAGTCTTGTCTGCAAAAGGAAGAGGTACCCCAGGGCCTGAACTCATCAGTTGAATCAACAGGATTTATAGAAAAACCAAGATATTTTCTTCAAGTCAATACACCTGGTAGACTTAAACTTAAAAAGTAATTAATGTCAAGATACTAAATCAGACAAAACTTTCCCCTTATTCCTGTAACGCTGTCATAATACAAATTGTGTTTATTGAGCTGTTACTCACAGTGTGTAAAAATTTCCATGTGTATGATGAAAATAATATTTTGTTTCTGTTTTTAGACCGGCACAGTTAGTGAAAGCTGTCCCACCAGCTAAGAAGCTCCCTTTTTGCAAACTCATTTGCAATTAAATAAAAATTGGTCTTTTACAAACTACCATGGTGACCTCTTCTGGTAGAAAAATATATGACCTCTAACAATGAAAACAGATTAATCCTTAAAGGAGGAAGTACACCTGGCCCACTTTATAGTTTATTTTTTCATTTCATATCCTGAAAGTTCTAGATGCCATTTACAACTCAAAACTGACATACAAACTACTAGATCATCAAGAAAACATCACAGCCTCTTGTTGTAGAGGCAAAAGCCTCATCAAGAGGTTTTGGCAACTTTTAAAAACACCTTTTCAACAGAATAATCATGGAAGCAGATAAAATTATAACTGTTTTATCAGAGATCTAGAACTTGGGACAAAATGGGAGGATAAAAGAAACTCGGCCATAACTCAGGATCGTCTTGAGTGTTGCAAACACTTCATTCCCAACTGTGCCTTGTTCCACTGCACTTGTTTCCCCACACACTGTACAAGAACTTTTTCATGCATCAGATCCTAAGTACTGCCAGATAGACCTGTGAGAAATCTTCCACTGAACGGGATCAATCAAGGCTGGGGAAGGTACAGATTCATTTTTGTGCCACACTACAGGCACAATCTGAACAAAAGTCAATGGTACATGCATTTAAGCTTTGTACATTGTTAAACAGCATGCACACTGTCATTGTGACTCATTTTTAACAGCATTGGAAGCTCCAGGCTTCTCTCTGCAAGTATAAAAGATTCAAAAAAGCTATGTTCTTCATTACCCATTCTGTTGGTGTTTACCAATACAAGTCATTATGCCAATACCACTGTCACTCCTCTCAAGTGCTGGCTACTAAATACTCAGTGAAGGGAAAGAAACTCAGTCAGGAATTAACAAAGCTCATACAATGTGTCTACATGAAAAAAATCAAATTAGAGTATGTCAGAGCTGGGAAGAACTCTCCTAAGAGTGACAGGTAATGCATCAAATACTTGATAGCATGAGAACAAAAGCACCCTTCAAACAACAACATTTTGAGTTCAAGACAAGCAATTTCACCAGTCCTGCTATCATGTGTTCCTCCACAGTGAGGATCAGATGGAGATTTACATGTTGTCTTCTCTTTCAAAGTGCAAAGAACAGATATTTCCTTTGAATCCAAGCAAGAGCATCAAATAAAACCATTACAGCAGAGGGGAGGCCCAGCATCAGCCTGTACCTGAACCAATGTTTTCAGTCACCTCAAAGACAACAGACTGGCCTTCTCACTGAATCATAGGGCTAAAAGTCACATTCCTTTCCTCCAGAAGTGTCAGAGACTTGAGAAAAAATATGTTTAGGGAAAGGGAGAAGGAGAGCAAACCTTTGAGGCTTTTTTTACTCTTAGTCCCAGCAACTGCTTCTTCAGCTCCCTTTTTCTATTCTAGCTACAAACACTGTGATATTCTCTCCTTGGTATATTCACAGATTTTGTCTCTATTGGTTTCACACCTGACAAGAAATTCTCTTAGACCATCCAGATGTCCTAAGAACATTAACATAATGATGCCTTTGAAACACAAGGCTCTGGTGTCTTAGGACACATCTACAGCTACATCGGTTACCAATGTCTCACCTCTACTCTAGTGACTCATGTTATCCAAAATGGTATTTGGCACACTACCCCTCCCTCCCTAAGAAAATACAAAAACATTTCTATGTCTTCAAGTACCAAATACTATCCCTCTTGTCAGGCCTTAGCAACTTTCAACAGGACCTTTTTGAAATTGATCCTTCCCAAGTGTGAATCTACCTGAATATAATGAAAATCAGTTTTCTCACAAGTGGGAAAATACCACAAGCATCAGTGCCAGTACTTATTTGCTGCTGTGGGCTATACCAATGTCTTGGGTTACAGTACAGGATGTGATAAAAGGTATCTATTCTATCCCCGTCTGTTGAGGGTGGGGCAGTGATCCTTATCTCCATAGGAGATATTCTGCTAATGGGCCATCCATTGAAACCAGGTGGGGCATTGTTCTTTATCTTTTCAAAACTCATCTTTCCTTCAGGGAGGTATCTTCTGCTAATGGCCCATGGAGTCCCATTGTGGAACTGATAAAATTACTTCATCCCACTGGAAGTTGGTCCAGCCAGGGGGAAGAGCCCAACATTTCTTACCAAGATAAAACCAGGGGTTTTGAGACACTAAGGCAGCTCTTTTTCTCCTGGACTCCAGAGGAAAACTGGACTTTTTCCACATCATCACTGGATCTTCAGAGGGAAATTGCACCCTTCTTCAGGATCACTGCTTCAACTGAACCACATCTAACACTGCATAAGGACTGCAGCCACCATTTACTTGGACTGCTACCAGCAGCCTGCTTGACAAGGTGTGAAGTTATACTCTGACTTCATCAGGGTTTGGGGTTTGTTTCTTTGTAGTACTGTATTTCTATTTTAATTTCCCTAGTAAAGAACTGTTATTCCTAATTCCCATAACTTTGCCTGAGAGCTCCTTAATTTCAAAATTATAATAATTTGGAGGGAGGGGGTTTACATTCTCCATTTCAAAGAGAGGCTCCTGCCTTTCTTAGCAGACACCTGTCCTCCAAACTAGGACAACCAAGAATTACAGGGCCTTTCACTCAGGAGAGAAACAAACCAATTTCATTTTGAACTTGAGCCAGTAGATGCTTTGGCCCAGTTTTGATTCTCACAACACTAGCAGTGTCCTCTTTTCCCAGTTTCAAGAGAGCAGGCAGAATGCACAGGCACAGGTTTCCATATTTTGGAGCGATAAAACTCTGGTTCCATGAACAGTCAGCTGTGGTATGAAGTAGATTAGAGTAAAGAGAACAGCAATCTCCACACTTCTATGGGTGAACACTTTTATAACACTTTATTCTCAAATGGGAGACCCAGTTGGAAATTCCTTCAGGTAAAGGTGAGAAGATCTGCTCCAAGCAGGAGTCCAGCCATTTATCTCCTGGCAACAAGAACTGTCCCTACTCTGTGAAAAAGAACTGATTTCACTGGCTCTAAAAACAATATTTTGTAATTAAATTTATTTCAGACCAAACCAAGTTTTAAGACAAATTGGTTCTAGGCAAGTGACTCTACAGTAGCCAGCAGAACAGCTACCCTCTGTACTGGCTATTTCTAGGAAGGAAACTAAGGCAACAGCAGGAGGAAAAACTCCAGGGTAAGGCTGTGACACAAGGAAGCCAAGAAATTGTTCCATTGACTGTGCATGATTCATTTGTTAGATGATAACATCACCTAAAAATAGCTGGCAGTGCTATGTGGGCACTCTGAGAGCCACACATCTGTCTCCATCTCGTCACTCTTTGTCCAGCAATGTGTCTGCACATGCACATTCCAACTGCATAGGAACACCCAGGAAAGCCAGGATCACTGCTCCAAGCAGTGCCTGTGCTGAACTGCAATCGCCACATCTCAGGGAGCAGGAGAGGAACACACATGATTGGCACAACACTGCACTTTGCTCGACACTGAATCGTGGCTTAAAGGCCAAGTGACATTTGTTACAGAATTACCTATATCAAGATCTGGGATCTAATGATGGCTGAGTCAACTGCACGCAAAAAGCTGCACAAGCTAATGTAGCCTAAGCCATAGGAAAACAAAGAAGTAACTGATTTTTATTTTCAAACCAGATGGAAAACCGAATTCTATCACATTAGTCACCATTTTGCAAAAGGAAACTGAGATCATCACACACTGAGATCAAAGGCCAAAACGCAGATATTGCAAGAAACCATTTGAAAGTTATTAACTCAATTTTATGAAGGATGTTTAATTTCCATTTTTCACTCCCTAAAGGTGAATAGAGGCAGGGGAGAACAGAGGAGGGACGTAGGCTGGTTTTTCTCATGCAAGTTATTTGTACTTTTGATTCCTACCAAGCAAGCACCAACTTCACTGGTGACAGCAGTGTGATAGGAGCTCTTCCTTCCTCTGCTGTAGAGTAGCAAACCAGGCTGATAGAAATCACCCACCTCTGAAAAGCAAAGTTCTTGGCCAACTTTTACCACAAGACTTAGAAAATACACATTTTAAAAACTCATTCCTATAGAATATCCTGTTCCATGCTGCTTAAGACTGATGAACACCAGCTGTCCACTATAAGAGATACACTTTGGGAAAAGCAAGTTCCTAAAAACTGGTAATCTAACTGACCCTTCTTTAATGAAAGTAGGCACTCTTTTAAATGTTCTAGTAGCATGCTTTGCCTGAGGACTTTTAACAGTTATCTCCTTTGCTCACCAAAAGCAATTCAGTTCTAGTCAAACCGAGCAGCCCCTTCTCCAGAAAAATTCACTTACCATCCAGAAAAGGGTTCCAATGGCAAACTCAGAATAGTGCTCTATAGTAGACAGTACACTGAATACTAAACAAATCAGCACCAGAAGAAATCTGTAAAAAGAAAACAGAGCTTAGTGACATGTCAAGTTGAAATGTAAATCTAGGTCTATTTTTTTCTCTCTCTCATTAATACAACTTTTTTATCACAAATACTTGGTCTTTAATCAGTCAATTCCTCTTACTCAAATGAGTATCATCATTTTGCATTCATTCAGCTTTCAGAAACACGGAATAAAAATGACAGGAAGGCTGATCACAGTAAATCAATAGGTAAATCCCACATTATAAAGCATTTTTCTCAGAGAAGGTTGTCATAGTGAATGTTTCATGTTTCACTGGTTGCTGTACAGATTTACAAAGACACAAAAAACACTTAGTGGGTTTTGGTAGCTTTTGCATGAAAATTACAGGTGGAAAAGCTCATCAGGAAGAGCAAAAACTCTTGTACAACCTAGACACCAGGGACAAGATGAATTCTTTTGGAGTTTGTCCACAGTCTTGCCCCAGTGGACACTGTTATGAGTGTTCC
Source organism: Sialia sialis (assembly GCA_009812075.1). Taxonomy (NCBI): domain Eukaryota; kingdom Metazoa; phylum Chordata; class Aves; order Passeriformes; family Turdidae; genus Sialia; species Sialia sialis. Next base: position 4,669,900 of record VRYO01000369.1, read on the forward strand.
AGAAGAAGAGATGAAATGCACCTCATCAAGTCCACAGCTGACACAAACCCAGGAATTTGGTCACTAAGCTTGAGGGCAGAGTCCCTGGTTAGGGTGCCTGCACAGGCTACAGAACAGACATACAAAAATCTCATAAAACTTGACAGGAACAAACCTCAAGTCCTGCACAAAGTGTGGGGAAGACGACTAAAACATGTCCCCATAAATTCCCTTTCCCAGGCTCAACTCGTGTCCCTAATTCCCAGCTCCTGCCTTCCTCCCTCATGCACGCCCAAGAACGGGGATGGGGAATGCAGGGCTGTGGTCAGATCACAACACTTCGTCTCTGCCCTTCCTCCCTCCTCCTAAAACTGCTCCACTGTGAGCCCTTCCATGAGTTGCAGCCCTTCAGGGTAAACATTCCCCAGGGTCTGCAGGGAATTTCTGCTCTGGAACATGCAGCACCCCGTTCCCTTTCTCCTGCTTCTCTCACCTCAGAAGTTCACACTCTTGCTTTTCCCTCTCTTCTCACAGCCCACGCTGTGCTTTTGGCCTTTCCCCAGGAGCTTTTCCACCTGGGGCTGGGGGCTCAGCAGCACATGCATGCACATAGATACAAAGGAGCACACAATACAGAATCCCAGAACCATTTAGCTTGGAAAAGGCCTCAAAGATCATAGAGTCAAAACATCAACCCAAAAATTCCAGGTCTGCCACAAAACCCTAAGTGCTCCATCTAGACATTTTTCAAATACTGCCAAGGATGGTGATTCCACCCTGGTAGCATGTTCCACTTATTTATTCACAGATGCACTTCATATGTATATATTGATATATCTAGAGAGACAAAGTTCTCACAACACAGATACAGGATAGAAAATAACTACTGCAAAGAACTACCTGGATATGGAAAACCCTCAAAATGTGTTTGTCCAGTTGGAGGGCAGGCTGAGCCAATATTCTTTGTGCAGCACATTGAAACCATGACTAGAACCATGGAAAATGGGACAGTATTGATATCTATGGAGCCCTTCAGCTCTCCTTTTTCTCTTTCTAGAGTGCCTCAGAGTTTTAGACTGCCTTGGGATCCCCAGGAACACTGAACAGGCGATAATTAACACTGGTAATAATTCCTTGGTATGTTTGGTCTGATCATTCACACACTGCAAGTTTGTGCTAACACAGGCAAGGAGACACAGTTGCTTCTCAGCTGCCACATAGACAACAGCTGACCTTTTCCAGCCTAAAACTGGATTTGAAGTTGTAAAAAACAAAAGGTCCTGCTTTCTTTCATCTGGCTCTGGAAGGACTCTGACACTATTTAACCACAACTGGAGATTTGAGAAGATCAGGGCCACCATCAATAAACAGATTTCATAAGTAGTAGTGGTTAGAGCTCTACCTGTACAACTGTCTCAGAATCAAGTTTACATTTCTTCAATATTTACCTATGCTGATCCACAATATAAGGGAGAAGGGATCCAGATAAGACAATGTAACAGCACCTTTAGCTCAGGACAGATATTAGCTGCGCTGTCATGGTTTATGAATTCCACAACCCTTCACTCAGCCCTGCTACACCTTTTGCTTCAACATGCATGAATTGCCAAAGGTATCATTCACCAGTTTTACTTCCATCCTCAAAAGTTTATCTCTGAAAACAGTGCTGTGTTACAGGGGGTACAGAGTATCCATCCAAGGCATAATAAAACCGATTTATTGCTTCAACGAGCTGATGCACTGCCCAGAAGATAAACCAGCAGAGGTGACAGAACCCAGCATTCCTGGAGAGTGACACTCCAAAAAGGAAATCAGAGCAAAGCCTCGAGGACAGATACTGAAACACAAGCCAGCCTTTGGCAAATGGAAAAGAACAAGTTGATAAAGGGTTCAAAGCATAAGGGTATTGCCAGTGTCCAACACTAGAAGAGTGTAGGCTTGGAAAACCGCAGAGCTTTAGCCTCTTCTTAACACAGTAGCGCTGCCTTCCATGTAAAGAACATGCAGGAATAAAAGTAAGGTAAGCAGGGTCATAAGAACATTATTTTCTTATACATTTAATATGAGATCAGCGCTGAGTACCCCAGTACGTTGCAGGCTGGGCTTCACCAGGGAGTTTCTTTCTTCTGCTACCTTTTACTCCCAATCAGTAATCCCAGTGATGGGTACATGGAAAAAGACACAAAAAGGTGAACAGACTTTCCTATCAAGACCTTGAGGATGACAGTGTACTTTATATCTCTTCCACTCTAAGAGAACCAAAGAGAAAAACCAATATTGTTACATACCCTGTAGATATTATCATTGCATCTTCAACCATATATCCTTTTAGGCTTCAGAAAAAGCAATTAAAAAGAGGTTGGCCACAAAATTGAAAAAAAAATTTAAAAAGAACACAAGCTGTAGGTGCATAAGAATGTAAAAGGGAGGACAATTGGTGTCTCTTTTTTACTGATGGACCCCAAACTGCCAACACAGCCTGCAGGTCTTGTAACTTCGAGCAAATTGTTGCTTCTCTCCTGGTTTCATGTATTGAGATTCTTTTTATTACAATTTCAAAATCACACATCAAAACTATTCAAAGGACTTCAAATTCACTTAATTTATGACACTATGTCCTCTAGCCAGTGAGTGTCACTCCTTCCCAATGAATATCAAGGGCAGCTCACACGAGCTGAGTACAAATTCAGTTGCAGTGGGGGCAAAGTCAAACACAAGCACAGATAATGAGTGAGGGAGGGCATCAAGAACAGCAATGACCACAAAAGAACAAAACAAACCACACAAACCCCCCAATCAACTAACCAAATAAAAGACCCCAAACACTAAAAGAACCCCTCAAAACAAAAAGCAAGCTCATTCTCCTAGTCAACAAGCAAGCCATGAATTTACAGTGAAAACATTGTCCCAATAATCTCTAATCACAGTAAAGAGGCACAGAAACAACAGGTGCAGAAAAAAAGACTGCAATGATTTGTATGGACTTAGAGGCATGTGCTGCAGATCCTGTTCTCCTGCAAAGCTCAGCAGCACATTACAGTGGTGGCATTGCTGGAAGGACTTTGTCACCGGAGAAAGATGTGTTTCATTAAACAAAAAGAAATCTCTTTTTGAGTCCACCATGGCTGAAAGATACAGCCCTTAAGTGTCCTTAAGTCGTAAAACCTAAACTAATCTCAGCAATTTTCCCCTTTTATATAATGAGAAGACCATACTTATCTTCCAGCCAGGCAATTTATGTGGAGAGAAAAAGTGTTAAAAGACACTAAAAGTGCTGATAGTTACTCAGACAATTGTGCATCAAGGCCCTGTGGACACAGATCTCAGCATGCCCCAGACCCTCAGGGCTTGATCTGGCCAGATTGAAGTGACTGCCTGTAGGCTGCTTTGTCTTGGAGCAACACATCTCCAGGGAGCAGCTCAGGAAATCTCCAGTACAAGGGTTCTGCAATCTTGCCAGATGTTGAACAGGATTACCTCCATTTTATTCTTTCTATGAATAATGAGAAGTAAAAAGCAAATTGTTCAATTAGCACATACAGTATTGCCTATTACTCAGAAGATCCAGAACACAGAAACAAGTATGTTTTTCTAGTCTGTGTAAGTGCAGTCAAAAGCTCTCTGTTCAGTACTACAAAACCAACCAGCAGTTCTACTGCTCAGAAATCTTCTGCTGGTAATCTTCTGCTGGCTTCCTCCAGGATCTCTGACTGTCTTTACAATCCAGTTTTGAGTCACAGAAGATGGTGCACAAGGTGCTTTCAACCAAGGCCTTCTCAATATCAAGAGTTCCTTTTCTGATATCAACTCCCAAAAATGCTGGAAACCTCCCGCACTATTGGTGCTTTCCATTTCAAACAAGTCTTCCTTTTCCTATGTCATCCCAAACAGACATGAGACACACTAATACTCTGCTGTGGGCAGGGTGCCATCTCCATGGGGACACACTGGCCTGCTGAGGTGAGAGGGAATGGAAGAACATAATTACTACTTTGCACAGCCAACATGGAAGTAGATCTGCCCACTCTTTACTGGAATTACTAAGAAACTGAATTTGAGACAGATGAGGGACAGCTTCTGGTATTCTCAGCCAGAGTCAGATAGACTTAAGAAGGTAAAAACAAGAGTGTGTTCAGGTAGATACAAAACCAAATACAAGCCCAAAATGGTTCTTGTCCAGGCAGTGATCTCACAGTACATGATCACCCAACCCAGGTAGCAGTTCATGGATGGACACACCCTCAGTGTCAAGAAGCTGGGACTGCTTTCCCCTTGGATTTGTATGTGTGGGGTGGAGGCAGGACAGGGCTGGAGCTGGAGAGCCTTGAGGTGCCATTCAGAGCCCTGATTTACACAGCAGCCCCACAGCCAGGGTTTAGCCACAGCTGGTGATGTCCCTGTGTGCACTTGCAGCACTTTATGCTCAGTGCTCGCCACAGGCTGTTGGAAAGGAGCCAAGGGTGGAGTTTGGTGAGTAAGTGGTATCTGAGTTATGACAAAAGTGCTACCAACAAGTAGTGGAAACAAAGGTCAAGTCCTCCCTGCAGCCCAAGTAAATCCACTCCAAGAAAAACCAACAACCCTTTTGCACCTTTTCTCTAGCACAGTGGAAGAGCATCCTCTTCCCCCTCTGATATCTCTGAGCCAGCAGTCAGTGCATGTTTCCTTTGAGTTATTGTCACGGTGCCACACAGCACTGTGCAGGTTAGCTTTGACGAGTTCACCCTTCAAGATAAACAGCTCAGTTGACTGCCAGCTGATCTGCAGAATCCAACAAGCTACAGCTCTCTTGCCTCTCAGGCAATCAGAAAAGCTTCTTGTGGAGTGCTCCTAACAGCCTCTGGACTGCTAAACATAGCTCTAACCACTGACCTTTCAAAACACACTGGGGGAAAAAAGATGAGTGGGTGCCAAATTCCCTGTAAAGAGCTGGATGCATGGTGCCACAGGCAAACCTTCAGCAAGGCTCCTCACTGGGTTTGACAAAACCTCTGGGTTTGTCTCAAGCTCTCACTGCAGGTCTTGGTTTGAGGGACAATTTATTCCTCTAAGGACAGTGGCAAAGTCTACTTTAACTTTGTCAGCAAGTGCCAGACAGATCCTGGGTCTCCCTAAATATTTCTGATTAGGTTTCTGGGCTACCTATAGGTAAGGCAAGTGGATGGGTGTGTGTTTCATACTGCTGACTTGGGGTGAAGCTATTTAATGCTTGACACAGGGCAATTTCCCTTTCCCCAGCAGCTCCAGTGTGGCTTCCTCATGTTGCCCCTGTTATTAATACTCTCTCCTGCAAAGGACAATTCTCTGTGCTGTGAGTGTGAGAAAACAGTGTGATTGTTCACTTGCTTGCAGGGAGTTATTTACATCCAGAGAGAACAGTTTCAGCTGGCAGCTGTTCAGTTCCTAAAGGGAGGAAGTTAATAAACAAGGCAGAGATATAAATAATTACCAACTAGTAGATTTGGTCTACTCATCCTATCCTAAAGGAACTGAGGTTCTCCTTTCCAGTACTTTGTCCTCTTTCATTGTTTTGGTGATTCTTGAGGATGTTGACCCACAAGTTGAGCTGTTACTGCTGCAAATACTTTTTTTTCCTTTTCTGCCACAGAGCTACTAAAACCAGTGAAATATTTCCTCTCAAAATACCTGGCTTTCTTTTCCTTCAACTTTTTTTTTTTTTCCTGAAGGTGAAAATTTATTTTTGATCAGCTATTTTCAGACTCTTTCTCATTCTCTCATTGAGCAGGAAAAATAAAATTTTACTTATCAGAGGAAAGAAGATTATCTGAGAACCTCCCCTTTGGTTTCAGATTCTCACGTAACACCATTCACATTTACAGAAGATGAAATGTCATGCTTTCCCAAGAGATATTTTGTTAATGTAAACTAAATCTTGAGTTCTCCTCAGTTCCTTAAGCTTCAGATATACATAAAATACAACTGCTTTCTCATCAATGCTTTTAGATCATCATCCTTAAATCTGTCCCATGTGTTGACCAGATTAAAGAGGCAGTCCCGTTAAATGCTGCAAATTAGTGCTTCTTTATGTCTTGGTCCTCCTAAACGTTGCTTCCTTTTGGAAAGCAGCTGATGTGACTGGAAATATGTTTCTGTTGCTGTTGTAGCCAGGGACAAATTCTGTTTAACAGATTTACTGACCATGAGCACACTTCACTGAAGCCTGTGAACACTGGGAACCAGGAGGTTAACTTAACACTGAGAGCAAAATAATGTGAACCTTTTCAAGGTCATGCTATAACAAACTTAATTTTCCATGGAAGACAAGCCTAATGGAAGTTCTTAAAGGAGGAGTAGTCATAATTCCTCCTTTTAAGTTTTGCAGAAAATAATTCCATTTCTAGCAAAAACTGTGCATATGGAGATTTCTGTTTATCTCCTGAAGATAAGTGTACTTGAAGTGCTGATATATGAGATGCTTGTGGGAATGTTATCTCTTGGACAACAAAAAATGGATGGGTGGAGAGGGGACAAACTTGTAAATTCACAGACAGAGATATACTCCTTGGCAACCAAGTACAAAACAATAGCTTTGTGGCCTTCTGGGCTTCACCAAACTTCGTTGACTCTACAAAGTTTTGTTTAGAGAAAAAAACACTTTTAGAAAAATATGAGCTCTATAAAGAAAGAAATCAACAAAAATTATTATGGAAAAGCTATCAAAACCTATTCTCTGTAGTATTGAGAGGCCTGGACTATGGGTTGCTGATGATTCTAACATAACCAGATGTGTCCTGTTCCTTCCTCAAAACTGAGCTACTGTGCAACTCTTCACTCCGTGAAAGCCCTGCAGGTAGATAACTACAAATGGCTTCCACATGTCTCCAGCTAAAAGTACACGGAAACCCTGCTTTTTAGATTCCTTAGATAATCCTTTATTCTAGCTGCTATTTTCTTCAGAATAGTTGAGCAGCCCGGTTTAGTAGAAGCTGTCCCTGCCCATGGCAGAGGGTAGAACTCAATGATCTGCAAGGTCTCTTCCAACCCAAACTGTTCCAGGAGTCCAAGATATGAAGCCACAATGTTCTGGCCTACTATCCCAGTAGGGGGGAAGAAATGCAGTTGCTTCAGCTGGACTTAAAAGAAAAATTGACTGAATTGAGGCTAATATGTCCAAGTAAATCTATGTGCAACGGCAGCATTGGAGCTTCAGCTTTTCTAAATGACAGGCTACAGAGATGTCTGAAGGAGACCAAAAGCTTTAAGCCAGCCTGTTGTTAGGGACAATAAATGAGTTTAGCAAACAGAAAGTTCGCTGAGGGGCTCCAGCAGCATGGGCTGCTTTCTATTTTAATTGGTAATTTTGTGGCAGGAAAACTAAGGAGAGCATTTTTCTGTTTTCATCCTCTAAAAGTGCATGTTCTCATTCCTGAGGGAATGAAGCACTTTCTTCTAAATGGGACTCTAGTCTCGTGTTGAACAGCCATGCACTTCTGGAAAACATTCCTGCTGTTCTGAATAAAACTTCACTCCAGGTCCCTACATATTTTTGTTGTACAAAGGAGTTTCTAAGTCATGAAGAGAAGATTGTCCATGTGCCTTTGCTGGCAAGTTTTGATGTCCCTCAGTTCTCTCATAAATCTATTTCCAGGCTCCTGAGGTTTGATGTGTCTTTGAAAGGTCTTGTGCTTATCCATATGTGATCATACACGAATTATATTTGGTTGGAAATGTTGGTAAAGGGGCACTTTTTCTGCTGAAAATACCAATCTTTTAAAATTAGAAATAGTCTGGGAATGTGTTGGTTTCAGCAAAAGTGGAGAAGGAGACCAGACAGGTTTTAATGGAAACCTGCCTAGCTTTGGACTCTACTAGCAAGGAGCATGCCTAGCAGAGAATTTGGCGATATCTGATTTTCTTTTTTCTACCCCAGAATAAAATATTTTCAGAACTGTGAAGCCCTCAACCAAAGGAAAATTCCACCTATCACATGGATGTACCAAGGATATCTGTTTTCAGCTGTCTCTTCTGGGTTCCACCCAGAAATGCCCAATAGCCCCATTGCACATAATATGTAGTTGCCCTCTTGGCTCCTATCAGAAATAACAAGGCAATATTTCTATAACACCAAGGGAAATTTAAAATTTCACTTACAAATAGACTCAGCTGCATATACAGAATTCATCACAAACAGGACTGGATCAACAGTTAAAACCAATGCTGCTAAAACCACAGCATGAGCCACACATCTCACAAAAAAATCTTTCACTTGAAACCAGCTTTCTGGATCTACTGACCCAGGCTGTTGTATGTTATTTATAAAACATTCACAACTCCCATTAGTAATAAGCACTTCACATTTCCAAACATTTGACAGCCTAACTTAATTGTTGTTATTTGAAGAGCACTAAGATTCGGATTTTGCTTTTGCTATGAGTTTATTTGGCAGTAGTTCAGAACTGACAAATTGCATTCATGCATCCCCCTTACAATCTCCAGGAGCACTGATCTTACTGAAACCTTTCCTGGCGTTTAAGCTCCTTTATTCCATTGAGTGCCTGTGTCTTCCACTGACATCTGTGCTTCTGTATTTCTCTTGTTTTTTATCTTGTGTCTTGCAATCTTCCATTCTGATTCAATAGCTAAGACTTTCTAGAAGAGATAATCAGTTCTTTAAACAATGACAAAACCAGTCCATCATCATGACTTCAGTGCTGATGATTCTGATACTTTTATCACCAACCTTGACTGTAACACAAAAAGTCAATTGCTTTTGCTGTGATTTAGGACATGCCTCCAAGGGAACCGGAAATTCCAACCACCATTCAAAATGCAACACCAGCTTCCTCATAGTCCTCACATTAAATAATGTTTCTTGTATTCAGAAGCAGAAAAGGGAAAGAACAAATGCATATAATGATGCTGTGCAAATACATCCACTATGTTAATGCCAACTTGATCATCAAGGAGACACTGGAAACATTTTTCTTCCTGAATTTGGTACTGTATGGAGCCCACAAGTTAATGAGCACTTCTAACATTAACAAGGAATATACAGTAATTTCATACTGATAAGCTGCACCTATTTCACTTAAGAATCGAGCCAATCCCGGAAGTGCGGCTAATCACCAGGTGAGGCTTATTTTACACAAATTCTGGCAAAATGCCAACCTGGAAGCGCGAGCCAGTCGGGGAGGGAGCTGCCACGGAGCCACGGCTGGGTGGGCAGCAAGCTGGAGCCGCTGGCGAGCAGGCGGCGAGCGGGCGGCGAGCCGCTGCCGTCTTTGCGCAGCCAGCCCGCCAAGCTGCCGCTTTTGAGCAGCGTGGGGAGCCGCTGTCGCTGCCGAGCAGGTGGGGAGCCGCAGCAACCAGCGCTGGGGGCAGAAGTGCTGGGGTCCACGGCATGGGGAGGGCACCTGGGGGCTGCGTTTAAAGGCTTTGCTGGTCTGTGAAAACTGTTTGCAAATTGAGCACCTGACAGCAAATCCCGTGATCCTGCGATTCTGTTACTAACTCGTTACTTTGTTGCACATGGATCCTCGCTTTAAAAAAAAAAAAGTGCGGCTTATCACCCAGTGTGGCTTATTTATGGACAAATTCCGTGGTCTTCCCAGCTACCCAGAACTGCGGCTTATAACTAGGTGTGGCTTATGAGTGTGAGATTACTGTATTTTTATTTTGCTGGTTTCTGTAAGAACAGAGGGGTTTTTTCCACAAAAGCATAACCAAGTTCCATCAATAGCACCATGGCAATATCAGGCTACAGTATTTGTTTTCACTACAGGAACAACATTACCCCAAGGGGGCAGATATTAATGTATATTAATTGCTCAGATTATTACAAAATTGAGCTTCTAGAATAAGATGGATTGAATTTCTTACAGAAATGATGGAAAAAGTCATCCATAATTTGAAAAATGAAAATAGAACTTACTCATGCTGTGGCTTTGTGCCCTGTGGTTAGGTGACCGTGCCTAACACGAAGTACAAGTTCTTCCTTAGGAGCTTTCCTAACATCTCTCTCCTGAAAAGACTCCTTGGTGCCAAACAATTTGAAGAACTTCAAAGTGAAGTGTTTTCATCTTGGGGATATTAATTTCTCTCTTCTTTAAAAAAATGTCTGTTTTAACCCAATGGTCAGAAGCACAGTATCTCTGACATGTCTCATCCCCTGTCCATGTTAGCTGGAACTTGCCAACTGGCTCAAAAGTTTTTGGTAAGGCCCTTTCAGACAGACATGCTCAGACTGTGTGGTTACAGGAACCTCATTTCCTTAGGAAGAGAGGTTAAAAATTAATAACTACCCCCATGTATTTTCAGAACAACAAAATCCTGGAACTTTACAGAACCCTGAAGACAATTTTCTTTAATATCAGTGCACCTTCATTAGCAACTTCAGCCATTCCACTGCCTCATCCAGCTGAACATGCAACCCTAAGCAGCAAGAGGAATATCCTACTTTAAGGAATAAGGAGTTCTTGAGTTTCTTCCCTTCAATACTGCTCCTCTTTTGGTAGCTGGAGTTTGTCATCAGAGACATCTGCTTAGTACCTCTCAGTAGTTAGCACACAGATGAAAAGTAAGAAACACCCTAAACAAGAAACACCCTAAACATAATACTAATAAGAATAACAACAATAATAATAAGCCTTACTCTTATGAAAGCACACCATGTCCAGAAATAAGCTGTGACATCAAGGTCAAAGCCAGAATCTCAAAAGCAGCCATGTGCTTATAATTACTCTGAACTTTAGTTATTGCTTGTGTTGGTCATATTACAATCACATCATTGGAAAAAGCAAAATATCTGTTTGCATTCTAGAGATAATTGTGGAAAGGACAGAAATGGGAATTTGACAGTCCCTTTGAGATAAACAGTTATAAATAATGGGTTATATGCTCCATTTCCCGATAAAAACAGGAGCTGGAGAACACTGTGCTAACTTACTTCAGTTCACTAAAGAGCTGCTGCACTAAAAGAATCAAAATATATGCAGGCAAGTGCCCCATTAAATGGAATGACTAGACGCTTACATTTTTTGCCTTTTAAAGTTATTTACATCAGTAACAGTTGTACACCAAACAAAAGCAGAATATCAGCCAGAATGGTGGCTCTGAACTTGTGCAATCTCATTAATGGAACACAACTAGCATTTATTCCATGGAGCTGGAGGAAGTAAAAGAACCTGGGAAAGCAAAGGCTGAGGAGAAACAATTACAGGGGAAAATTGCAATTTTTAATTTGTCCAAATAATCTGCATTTACTTGTTTATGCATTACTCACAGTGACACAGACATAAGTGCAGAGAAACTTTTCTAAAGGAAAAAACCCTCTGCTGGCTAGCCCCCCCTTTTTATAAACATGTTTTTGATCTTTTGTACTTTCCTCCCAAAGTTTTAAGTCTGTGACGTTATTGATGTTCACATTTTTGTAAGGATCATGCACTTTTAATTATTCAGCAGTAATTGTCGAGTTTTTTTCAACAAGCTGCCAGGAACAGGTTTATATGTGTGTGTGTGCACGTGCTTCTCTTTGAAGGAGCTGTGGGAGTCAGTCTGGAGGGGAAGAGGGGTAACAAAGTAAGTCTAGGGTATGTTTTCATATAAAACTGAGCCACACTCCAGCTCTCTGGTGGGAAAAAAAAAAAAAAAAGAAGAAAAAAAAAAAAAGAAAGAAGAAGAAAGAGAAAGAAAACTTTGCCTCGTTCCATTTCAGTCTTGGCCAACTGTGTTAGTGCTGGTTGCAGTCCCATTAGACCACTTGCTGACATGCTGCAACTCCTTAAGGTCCCAAAAGCTCCTCATTTCCTGCTGATCTAGATTCCTGCCATTACAGGGAGTTGATGAAGCGTAGGAGGGCTCCAGTGAATGCCAGAAGCAACATGAGCTGTGCAGCAGAAATATGTGTGCAGAAGAGAAGAAGGGAAGGTGACAGAGGGGCACCAAGACCTTTTGGCTTTGGTAAACCACCATGCCAGCTCTTGGGAAACCATGCTCTAGGGAAGACATTTTCCTTGTGTGTACCACACAATTCCCAGAGACAGGCAGCATCCTATACTCATTACCCTTTCTAAGTCACCATTTGGAGGAGTTGTTTCCCCAGAAATCTCAAGGCAGCCTGCAGAGCAGACTTTATGGCTGCCCAAACTCTGCATTTGTGAAATGTTTTGCAGTCAAACCAGGCGGTCTGCACTACCTCCCAGATTATTTGCTATGTTATTTTGTAATTGTTGTGCACAATTTTATATGAAATTTTACAAGTTATATTGATCCATTGAGAAAACAACAGTGGGGCAGTGTTTTGAGGTGCTTAATGTGCAGTACTAACCTGACTAAAGACCATCCACTCTTTCCCATTGGGGTAGGTTTCTGCTCGTGTCAGAAGTTGAACTGGCTATCCAAGTGTAACTCCATGTTGAACTATCCAAGGACAACTACAGCTGGCAGGAGCAAGCTGAGTGCTGGAGGTGGATGAGGGGAGCAGAACTTGTGCTGACTTTTAGCTGTTAGATCAGCTCACCTCATCCCATAGGAGGTTACGGGATACAAAGGCTGGTCTAACTTTTGAACGACAGCAAGGTCTAACAACTCATTTAGCAAGTGGCCAAACCAGTACAAAGTGACCTGGAACAGCTACAAGTTCTCACTTAAGCCTTTGCAGTGTTACATAGCAAGAAAGTGGCAGGCCTGAGAACACAACTAAGTCCCTGGTCTGGGCCTCCCTCTTGCCTTGGACTTGCTTCCATTCCCAGCCAGCCTGTGGTTTCTCCAGTGCCTGACAGCAACCCTTCCAGCTGTGCTGACTTCTGGCTAAGAACTGCACTGGGACCAACAGCTCCTTTTGTATCTCCCCACAGCCATCACTGCTGCTTCTTCACTATTGAGTTGGACAAGATTCAAATTAGTTGCCTATGGGTGAAAGGTTCCTTGTCCGATCATGAATTCCACTCTTCTTTTCCCTAGCTCCCATCTGTCCTACCCCTCTTCCTCCCAGTGGCTCTCTGAGCTCTCTGACAATTTTCAGCTGTCTCTTTTGTGTCTGCATCCAGCTTTCTGATCTCCACAACCTGTTTTTCCTCTTTACTTTGTGCCTCCTGTTTAAGTCAGATTCTCTTTGCTCTTGAGCTGCACTGCTCTTGTGTTGTCTTCCTCCAGCTTCAGCACCACTGGCACCATTCTCAGCTTCCACTACAAACCAACCTGGACCTCAGCGTCTCGATCCCAGGCTCCCCTCTCTCCCTTTCACCACACTGAGTGTTAGCCAGTTGTCCTGCTCCCTCACTTCTTCGTCCAAGGAACCCAGGTTTCCTCTAAGTTTCTGGCTTTTTAACTGAAAAATTCCTCTGCCCAGACAACAGCAGCTGAAAAGATCCAAATTAGCAGTCCCTGCATGCTCCAGAAAAATGGAAAAGTACGAAAATGGGGTTGGACTGCAGTAAGCAAGATGTAACTGAGGGGGAAAATACTGTGGATCCTGGGCACACTCAGGGGTTTCCTGCCTGGAATCCGCGCTGTGACATCGCCTCGGGCTGACACAAGGTGGCCCCTGTGGCTCACAGCACAGTGACAAGGAACAGCCAGCAGAGTGGACACAGCATTCCAGCGTACAGTGGAGCCATTCCAGTAGTCACTAAATGGATGTAGGCTTCAGAAATACATCCATCACATAAGTAAGACTGCACCTGGATTAAATGATTTAAATGTGTAGGTTTGCAAAGTAATGCCACTGCCGTAAATAAATCATCAGCACTACATGCTGTCTTTTTCTTTCAAGAGACAATATAGAGGGTTGCACCCTAATACCTGACATTTGGATGTGATTTAAGCAAGTGCATAGCTGAGCATAGAAATTAATCCACGCCAGGCCCATGCTGCTTTTTCTGGACTGGGGACCACACATCAAAGAGCTGGGCTCCAATACAGGGGATCTCCATCACCCCAAGGCTCTTACACAGCCACAGGAATTGCTTGGCTAGGATCAATACATTGTCAGCTCACGAAGCAGCTACTTCTCAAGCCCTCAGTTCCCGCTAAGTGAGATCCTCTGTTCTACTGGGCATTTTAGAAGTGAAGTATTTCACAGTCCTAAGTCAGAAAAGTATCAAAGTGAGAAGGTTTTCAAGACTGGCAGGAGGGATTCTCAAGTAAATCCACTCACCCCTTCAAACATTTTGTTTTGAAACCATAATTTCAACCTCCACTAAAACTCCAATAACTCCACTAAAATAATACAAATCCTAGATTTAATTAGACAAAAATAATTCCCTTTTCTAACTCTGTTACAAAGTTCTGAAAAAATCTTGAGCTTGTTCTCTTAAAATAAACTTTCTACAAATGTTATCGGTGATTATCTTGGTAATTCCAGAATGAGAAGAGGTCACCTCTTCGAGCACTTGCTGTTCCCTTGCCTTGCCTGGTTTTGGAAAGGCAGGTTCTTTCTAGCAGAACTGGCTCCAGGTCAGAACAGACTCCAGTCCCTCTTGGACAGAAAGTTCCCCAAGTTTTTGTCCATGAGTTGTGTGATCTTCGTGGCACATGAAAGACAGAACGGATAGAGAACATCCAGCTCCTCCAGGCTACACAAATATCAGCATTATACTTGAAAGTTTCGATTTGCTAGGAAAATAGTCATGATGATCAGCATCAGATGAGCTGCACTTAAGTTACCTCCAAACCCACACATAAAACACAGGAAGCTTTTTTAAAATAAATTACTGGTTGTTCTAATTATAAAATTAAGTGTATTTTAGATTAGTAGTTTATTTTTTTAACAATGTTTCACTGTAATGATATATAATTTTGTAAGGCGTGTTCTTTCCAAAGCAGAAACTTGTTACTTAAATGAACACATCATGTAGTTACTGGTATAAGTATTAGCAAAAATATCCTTGAGACAAAATGCTTGCCAAAAGATGTTTCAAATGTTTCCTTTCTAACAGCCTCAAAGACAAATAACCTTTAAGAGCACTCAATTTCCATATTCTTTCAAGTAAGTTAGGAATCCTTAAAAAAAACAGTTGCTGTTGGTATTACCAATATTTTCTCCAGTTTTCCAGTACTGAGGGGGTGTATAGATTTTTATTTTTTTAATTTTATTTTAATGCTCATTTCCAGATAAAAAAATACATATTAAAGGTCAACCTAGTTAGGGATGAAAGCAACACAGATGATGAAACAAATGCATTTTAGCAAGATTAGTAGTCTCAAATAGGTTTAAATCATGGCTATTCACATATGTAAATCTACACAAATCACATCTGTTTAGTCCTTAGGAATAATGAATGCTATAAACATAGTCCTTGAAAGAGAACCTGTCTTTTTGCCTGGAGAAATTTCATGAATCAAAAAATCCTTTCAAATATATGCAATGTTGAGGGGGAAAGGAAGCAAGTATTAATGAAGTTACCTATTTTATGCTAAATAGAAGCATTAGGGTTCATCTGTAGAATTACCATATATTTCTCTGGGCAGTTCCTGACTGCAGCAACTGATAGTGGGTTTTTTTCCCCAAATGCAGTCAGGCCATAGTTTATCTCAGACAAACAGAGTAATTTCAACACTCTGCATTTCTTTAGGAATTATGTTAATTTTATAATAAAAGCAAGGCCTTTTGGCTCAGCTGGCCAGTAAAACGTCTGGTCTCAGTGAGAGCACAACTGGACCCTTTCTACAGCTAAGATGACAAATTATCTTCCTGTTAAACAGCATTCAGAAAGTAATTGAGGTCTTGCTAAGCTTGACAGATACCATAAGCAATTCAAAGGAAACAGTAACAGCTGGATTAATATATTAACCACTGCTTTTCAAGGGTAAATGGGAGCCCTAATTGCCTCCTTGCATGTACTACATACATGGTATAATGAAAAACATTTTGCTAAGTTTATACTCATTTCACATTCACGACTATAAATCAATTCAAATTAGTAATGTTATGTGTTTGTCTAACAAATTACTTGTTTTGGCTCTTTAGCATGAGCAAAACAAACTTTCAATAGCTGGACCTGCCACATCTCCTGCTAAAAACTGCAGTGCTGAAGCTGGAACAGTGTAAAGCAGCTCAATCAGCAATCAGAACTGCCAGGAGCATAGAGGACTTGCCTTCAGAAATACCAAACACACATGCACACCCTTGAAAACAAAGATCATTTGAAGAATAAAAAGCCTTCTCTGGAAATGATAAGGGATATAGTGGCTGATGTTTTGAGGAGATGGCTTTTCCATTGCCTTCAGGGGATAACTCATGCAACAGGTTTTGAGCCCAGGAGCTCAGGTCTTGATTCCTGGCTGATTAAATGGGCAGTTTCAGATTTTTCTTACACCAAAGCCCATGTGAAAATGTAGGTACTTACACAGCAAAATGATAGATAAAGCACTTCCACCCACTGGGCCTCTCCAGGAAGTTGTAGACTTGTCCCTGGGTGCTGGTTTTGGCCAGATATTGGCTCTGGAAGCACTCTGGGGTCCAAGCCCTGCTGACTCCACTGTCCGAGCAGGCTGCAGCCTTTGCACCTTCCCCAGGGCTCTGGGGAATCCCAGATCCCTTATCCACGGAGTGCTCTGGGTTCAGTGCCACAGGAGAATACTGCATGGTGCTGAGGCTCCCCCTGACTTCCAACAAGGCTGCAGATTTGCCGTTTCCACTCAGAGTGCTCAGCTGGAGAGAGGAGCCTTGATCCTCCCCACGGTGGTTACACACCGGGTGCACCGCAGCTGCTCCACCACCACAGGACATTCCGCAACAACACACAGGTATTGCTGTCTCTGATCAATATTTAAAATCATGAAGGAAGGATTGGATGTCTTCCCTGCCCAGGGTTCTCCAGCAGCTGATAAGATGAGTTTGTGCTGTTATCATGGAGCTTCTCTGTGACACAAGCAAGAGCTGCCAGCCTGCCGCCTGCTGTCACTCACAGCCTCTGAAATTAAATCAGAAAAACCTATGAGACAGGGACATGTGCTTGACACCAGAAGGAACAGAAGTCTGGGAAAGGAAAGAGGTTGAGACTTCCGGAGTAAGGAAAGACAATTAATTTTCAAAATGACAATGTTAAGAAGGAAGCCTAGAACTATTTAAACAGTGCAATACTTGTGCAGAAGCAGAGACTTGAGAGCTGATCCTACCAGATTACTTTAAGCTAAGCAGTTCTCGAATTATCCTGATTAGGGATGAAGTGTTGCCCAAAACACATCTGAATGAGGCTTTGAACTTCAACCCCTCAGGAGAACTTATCTACAGCATCAATATCACAGAAAGATTTTAAGACTTAAATTATTTCAGTCACCTCACAGAACCCGATCTTGCAGTCCACAGTACCCTGGAACAACGTTTTTTTTTTCTCAAGTGTAAAAAGTGATAAATGATGCTGGGAGGTTAATATTGCTACAAGGGAAAAGGTCAAAGACTCCTGGCCTGATCCTCAATTTTCTTCAAGCCCTTTCATGTTTGCAGCTAACTTTGCTACTCCAAAACAAGTACCTAGAAAAAATAGAAAAGACAATAGGGTTCTTCTAGATCAGTATGCTTTTCATGGAGCAGACTTACCTTGGGGCTAATACAAAGCAGCAATTTCTTAGCAGCAATATTAATAATTTCATCCACTGAGAGTGGATGTCTTTTTTTGTACTGCCTTATTTCTTACACATCGCATTCAGGGTTACTTTTGCCTCACCAGAATATTTCAGAGAGACAATTTCAGCCTTCACCCCCCCCATTCCATTTTTTAAATTAAGCCAACTTTTTGCTGTTGCTTAAAGCCTCTCATATGTAGTGAATGAACTCCCATTGCAGTACACCTGAACAGAGCCTTCCAAGTTATTCCACTAAGTATTTACATATATACATTTTAACATAGCTTTTTACTTGGGGCTCATTTCTTAACACCACTCATGGAAAGGTGAGCATCAGTTCACAATTCCACGTCAGTCTTAGAACAAAGAGAGAAATACATCCCTTCCCTCAGCAGTTCTTTTAATGAACAGCTGGAGGGTGCAAACATTAAAGTACAAAGCCCTTCATCCAAGGCAGCCTGCAGCAGGTCCCAAAGAAGCAGCTTTCAGAGCATCCCTTCACTTCGGGGTGCTCAGGCTGCCTGGACAAGGCTGCCTATGCAGAGCTGCAAGCACAGCTCCCTGCAACACCTCTCCTGGGCTGCTCCATCCACACACGGCATCCCACGGACACGCCACACGAAAACCTGAAAGCAGCTGGCAAACAGCACCTACTTTCTGCAGGCGGATCCCTCTCCTGGCGCTGCTGCACACCCTGGAGTCCCTGGAGAGGTGCAGGACAGGAGCTGCTGCCCGGCTCTGCCCACAGCTCCCCAAGTCCCACCCTGAGCAAGGCAGGGGCCCTCCCTTTGGGCTGCCTTATATGGCTGCCCTTGCAAAAGGCACAGAAAGAACAGTTCGGATCATTTCAGAGAGAAGTTACTTCTGTCTCTTCCTGCTGTCAAAACCAGTAATCACAAGCAACAGCTTAACTTCCCTCCCAGTCTTTTTCTTATCTGCAGACACTTCATTGAAACGCATTAAAAGCAGCCTTTCTGTACAGCACATCTTTAAACGCTGAATTAGGTGATGCCTGTGGCAAGCTGGAGGCTCTGCATCCTCCTTTCATATGGGGAAAGTCTAAACAGCAGCTTCAGTTGCTCAGGGTTGTTTCCATCAAAGTTTTGACAAAGCCAAAAGCAACGCTTCATTGTTACGTCAAGTAATGGAAAATCAGGGCCCTCTCATGTTTTTGCCCTTCTGAGCTCTAGGTCATTTTTTGTATTGATTTGGGAGGAAGGGAATGCCAAACATAACCATTCCAGCATGTAACTCCCCATTTTATTGTTGACCTTTGTAATCGAGAAGGAGAAAATGAATACTGCTATTTCTCTCCTTTCCCCCTTCTTGTAGCAGAAATCAGACTGTTGTCTGCAATACAGCATTCTAAATTTAAGCTTCTCACTTTTTCAGAGCCAGGAGTTCAAGAATGGAACAAAGGCACCCCTTTCACCCTATGGTTATCATCAGTGGGGGAATGCTGCCATTGCACAGCTTTATGGGGCTAAGGCATCTCTTTCCTTGGAATGATTATTCCAGAAATTTATTTCTTAGTTTCCCAGTTATATTTCCATACCACTGCAAAAACACCAAACCAAAACAAAAACCCAAATCCTATCAGTTTCTAAAGCCCACCCATCCAGAACATTTTCCTTGCATGCTATGTTGCTCAGTTTACCCTGTGCACAGAATTGAATACATTATTCCACACACCACTGCAGGTGAATGGTCACTGAGAACTAATACCTGGCTAGAGCCACAAATATCCATCTCCAGGTTTTTGCTGCTTCTGAAATGCTTGCTGCATCAATGAATACTTTTATAATCTCTACTCTTATTAACTTTTCCAGACAGTAATTTGCTAAATGAAAAAATTGCCATCTCTCCTCACCTCTGACTGCTCCTGAATGTAATTACTGAAGCTCTACTACAAAGTATGTAAGGGAAAAAATATTCAAAAAACCCCAACAAACCAAACAAAAAACCCTAACCAACCAGGAAGTAATTTTTGTGGATATTTTAAGGTTAAAAGTAAGTTTCCTTTGAGGGAATAGTAGTACCCAGGGTTACTGCAAATGCAAAAACTCAATGTAACAGCAGCAGGTTTAAAACCCCAGCAGAAATAGAAACCAGAGCACCTGCATCCTTTTTCTTGGAAAAGAAGATTTAATTATAATATTCTAATAGACTTTAATATTATAGATTTTAATAGAGATGTGGAAGACTTGAACTCATACCTTCACACATCCCCAAAAGCAGTATATCACATCTTTGGGTGAAAATCTCAAAAGGTAGTCACCTCACTAATTTATGACTTACAGCAAGGCATGATTTCAGGAATGTCTAAATGCTGAAGTGTTCACTGGTAACTATAGATGCACACAGCATCCTGCAACTGTGTATATACAGCAGCATGACTTCTGTGGCTGGGCTTACTTCATGTGTTTAATTTTGGTGGGCCTGGTGCCACCTCTGTACTCAGAGAGCAGATTTTCCTCACCCTGACAGCACCGCACTTAGCATTAGATTTGGGAATTTATAACCAGAAGGCCAGAATGGGAAGGCACAGAGAAATGTCTGGCTCTGAGATGCATTTTTGAGCCCCTTCTTGAGGAGGAGGCACTTCTCAGAGACAAACCTAAACACAGCACTACTGGCACAACCCATTACTGTCTCCTCTGGGAGCTGTGTTTTCAAAGGAAAGTGTTAATGAGCTGTGCAAGAGACAGATAATGCAGAAACCCTAATGCTAGAAAATATCTTGAAGGGTAAATAATAGATGAGACTTGCAAAACATTCCCGTGCCCCTCTGTCCATCCTAGATTCCATTCCCTGGATGTAAGCTCTCTGTATTGGTGCTCTTGAAGATCTGCTCTGGATCTGTGAGCTGCAGCACTGCCAGCACTGATACCAGGAGCTGGACACTGCTGAGTGCCACATAGCCCTCTGGGTCAGCTGTGGGATCTTAACAGTGATCATAAACCCAGCCAGTTGTGTGGACCCAGCTGGTGGTGCTCAGAGCTCCTTTAAGGGGCCAAAATTCCAGCCCTTGCTCTCTGATTCAGCTTCCCAGCCTGGTGGGCTATTACAAGGGAATGTAAACAAAGGTACAGTAATTTCACTTATAAGGTGCACCTGATTATAAGGTGCACTTCCGGGTGGCCGGGAAGTAGATGGAATCTGTCCATAGATAAGGCGCACCAGCCTATAAGGCGCACTTTATCTTTTTTAGAAGCGAGTATCAGTGTGCAGCAAAGTAACTAATTAGTATCAGAATACTGTCAAATGCTCAATTTGCAAACAGTTTTCACAGATCGGCGTAGCCATTAAATGCAGCCCCAGGCACCCTCCCTGTGCCGCGGGCCCCAGCACGCCTTCCCACCCTCAGCCCCGAGCAGTCCCTGGCGGCCCGGCCCGGCCCAGCCCCCAGCCCCGCCTGGGGCTGCTGCAGGGGGCGGCCCCGGCCCCACTCAGCTCAGGGCTGCTGTGGGCTTGCACTTTCAGGTTGGCAAATTTCCAAACTTTGTCCATATATAAGGCGCACCAGCCTATAAGGCGCACTTCCGGGTTTAGATCAAAACTTCAGTCAAAAAGGTGCGCCTTATACACGTCAAATTACTGTAATTAAGAATTGTGAAATGTGGCTTTAGCTCTGAGTTCACTTAACAATATCCCCTGTACTTTTTATTTTTGAACTGCAGATTGAAAAATGGGGCAATATTTGTCTTGACAATCTGCTACACCATTAGTTGTCTGTGGAGCACTTGGCAGTCCATTTAATGTGCACCATGAACATCATTATTCTCCTTCACAAGGATATGCTGAATGTAAACTAAGATTATCGTGACTTGTACACTGTGGTATTGGAAAGATGGTGCATGTCCAGACTGAGACACTGGGCTTCCATTCTCTCCAAAAGTTTGCCAAGTGAAATGTATTGTAGCATTTTACCACAGAGGGAAAGATATGATGTGATAAATTGTCTTTTATGAGTGCTGGCAGTGCTTCATTATTTTTGTATTAACATAGTCTACAAGGCTGACTGCTTGACCCAGAGTAGTGTCCAAGAATTCCATAAATCTCTCATTTTCACGATGAAATGCCTGCAAGAAATTAACTTGACTCCTGCACTTAAGAAGGTTTTTTCCTCTCTGTTCAAACTGAAACGAAAATATTTTATTGGAAAAATGAACAGAAGGTGCAAGTTCTTCAAGAAATGCCTGAACTTCTTAACAGCTGTGATGTGAACAAAGTGTCAGTCTCATAATATGATGCATATCATGAATGTATATATCTTAGAAATATCATAAACATATAAAATGTATACTAAATCATACAGTAAGATCTAAACTATTGTTGTTATGCTGACTCTAGTACTCTATCTGCTCGATGAAAATTTTTAAAAAATCAATTCACATGATCATTAGAGAGGGAACTAGTAGCAACTTTCAAATCAGATGTCTGCCTGTTGCTACAACACCTGTTCCTTTCATTTCTTGAAAATTCATCAACACTGTAAGTACCTGGGCCTAAATCTTTTTCTTAAAATCTCTAGTTCTGATTTTGACCCGTTGATTAAAAAGCTATTTAGCCACTTTTGACTACACAGACAGAGGAAAATAGGCTACTCTTTTAACATAAATCCATCCATAACCATCCCAAAATGAAACCAACAAAGCACAACAGTTTGTGTACCTGAACCATACTCTGAGGATGTATCCCTTTTCAAAGGATGTTCAGTGCACCCATGGGATTCAGCACCCTGGAGAGAGCAAAGAGACCCTGCCCAACAAGTCCCTGCCCTGCCACAGACCCTCGCCCATCCAATAATCCATTATTAGATAACTAAAAGGGACTCCAAGTCCTGTTTTTCTCTCACTTTTATGAGTCCTGATGAGTTCACAACCATCCAATACACACCTCCTAAAAAAACCCCTACATTTTAAATTTCAGCTTATCTTTGTCATTGTGTACCTGAAAAATCTCAGATAAGCATATCACTTGTGTGGCTTAATTATTATTCTATAGCCATTCAGGATACATTTCAGTTTTCCATGAAGAATATGTATACTATGTGCCTCAGTCTCTTAGCTCAGTATCGTGTTGCTATTTTGTTTTCCCACTACAAGGAGAGGGGAGATGAAAGCTGAAGAACCAGGTAAAAGAGCTAACAAAGAAGTGTGTTTTTCCTCTGCCAGAACCAGGAAATATTTTGATTCCATTACTTTTGCACCATAGTTCAGCAAAGTTTCAAGAGCACTGATTTTTATTAGATAAATGCCAGCATCACAGGGTCCTGAGCCTGTTTGCCATTTGAGGCATTGTAGGAAACCAAACAATAATTATAATGCGTTCCATGGGACTAATTTTAAGAATGATGCAGCCAATCCCACTCTTCTCATGTTATTCCACCTGGACAATCTTGGTGTGCAGTTTAAATGCTCTTCACTAGGCCTGCAGAATTCTTTAATTATAAATCATATTATTGCTTTATATAATGCCAGAGCATTTTCAATATCTGGATATTAATAAAGCAGATGAATTTAAACTGCTATCATGTAGGGCAAAGTATCTATTGTTATGCTTATGTTGCATTAAAGGAAGACAAAATTACTGCATGAAATAGGTTCCCTATGGTCACTGCATAAGAGGTAACCAGATAGGAGCCACAGAGAACCTTCAAATAATAAGAGGCAATATAAATTCTTGCATAGTGAACCTCAGCTGTTACTTGATTCCTTTCTTCAATTATATTAAGTGTCCCAGCATTGTTTGATTGTGTTTGTTTAAATCATTAGTGATGCACTGGAGGAAAAGGATACTGTTATTGGTTCTAGGGTTGTAACAGAATACCATGAAAAGTGGGTGCTTATTTCAAGTATATTTTGAAAAGATTGACCAAAACAGAATTATTGCTTCAGGAGAGACTCTTTACATAGGAGCTGTGAGTTATAACTGAAGAGGTAGTTTGGAAAGATGACAATGATCCTTTCAGGCTAAGTGCAGTCGGACATTTTTACATTTACATATATGAGTTTAAAAGTCAATTAAGACATTTTATTAATTTTATCTAAAGCTTCCACAAAGTTTATTTTCTGTGAGCTGTGGGCTCTTTTATATATAATCTTCAATTGATTACCCAGCTGATATTAAAGAGGAGTAAACAGAACCTGAAATTCTTAATGTACCAGGCCCAATTACAGTAATTCACACTTATAAGGCGCACCGGGTTATAAGGCGCACTCCTGGGTGGCTGGGAAGTCCACGGAATTTGTCCATATATAAGGTGCACTGGCCTTTTTTTAAAGGGAGGATCTGCTGCCGGCTCTCCCCGCCCAGCCGCCAAAGTCATGCCCCCCGGCTCTCCCCGCCCAGCTGCCGGAGCCATGGCTCCACGCGTGCCACTGCCACCCCAGCATGCTGCTGCTGCCTCGGCTACTTGCATGCCACTGGGGCCGCGCCCCCTGCTCTCCCCACGCCTGCCAGCTCTCACTTACGGGTTGGCAATTCTCCGGAATTTGTCCATATATAAGGCACACTTCCAGGGTAGGCTCGAAACTTCAGTCAAAAAGGTGCACCTTATACACGTGAAATTACTGTACCTTCTTTCTGCGCTAAGCTGGAGCCCCAAGCAATAACTCTTCTGAAATTATTCACCTCATGCTCAAAGTGGAGCATATTTTCTTATTTCTTACTTCCATCTCTTGTAATTTTTTGAGAGGGCTGCTTGTTGCTTTCTCTGGCTCCTCACTGCTTCCAGAGCATGTAACATGCAGTGCACACATGCAGCATGTCCAGAAAGTCAGGCTTAGCGTATTCTGCAGACATTAAAAGAGTACAAGCACAAAGGCTGGCCAAGGGTCTATTCACTGCATTCCATGCTATGCCAATAAGCCAGGCTCATTCAGCTCTCCTACACACAGCAGGGTGGAAAGCTCCCTGGTGAATCCCACGCTACCGCTCTGGGTGCTCAGAATGTCACCCAGGACCTTTCCAGGCAAGAAGCAGATCCTACATTCTTCCCAGAATTATTACATTCAGCTGGATACGATGAGCTCAGCAAAGACACTTGGCATCTGAGGCACTTCAGTTTTGCCCACCTTTTAGAAATTTGAGACTGTTTAGCTTGGCAGAATCCAGGAAATATAAACAATGGTATCTGTGATAGGATCTGTTTAAAATTTGTTGTAGAAAAGAAGCTGCCTTGACAGTAAGGATTGTGGAAGAAGTGAGTGAGCTTAAGAGCTGTGTGTTTTAGCAACTAGAACATCCCATAAATGCTTCTTTAAAAGCACCCTCCTGAAGCTGGAGGGTGTTCATTTGATGTTCATCTGGAGTAAAATCTACCAAAAGCAGCAGTGTGCTGAACATGGATCACTCTCCTGAAAGCTGGCTTGTAAACAATAATTGTGACTTACTGTCTTATTAGGAAAGACATATTAGGAAAATTTAGAGAGGGTTTTAAAATAATTCAATAACTTTTGATACTGCAACCCAAGACATGCAAGTGACCCACGCTGAATTAATGAAACAGGAACTCCAAGCTAACATATAACACCTGCAGCTGATCTTGCTCTGGGACTAGCACTACATGCTTCAACAACAAAAGGTCTCTTCTTATGTTACCCTAATGTGGAAAATAAGATAAAAATTCAGAGTGGCTTCTAAGTAAGAAGGTTCTAGTGAGACTACAGAGCAGGACTTCAGAAGGCTAGTAAGACCAGCTTAAGGCATTGTTGAATATTTGTAAAATGCACTAATTATATGAAGTATTACTGTAAACCAAAGAGTTCTCCAACTCTGAGCACTAACACTCTCCATCTGGCATTCAGATGCACAAACTGACTTGTAAAGTGTCTGTCCTGAGGATGTGTAGGAGCAGAGGTGTGGAAATACACATTTCTCTTGGCCTTGACAAGGACTCATCACAGTGAGGTACACCTGGCACATACGCTGAAAATGGAGACACAAAGATTTACTCTTTTTTAATTGGAAAAGAAATAATTATTGATAAGAAATATTCGTGCATGTATTATATGACATTTAGCACCATTTTATATCCCATGTGTAGAGAACAAGGAACATACAGCCTCTAGAGGTGTGTCCATACACTATACTTAAAAAATGGACTGCAAAATTAAATTTTTAGTTCATGATACAAAATCTTCAATTTTCAGGTTCAGGATAGATTCAACTTTTTTTGGGTACTCAAGCCAAATGCTCACTTAGATACATTTCTGTCTTTGATCTCTGGACACATTCACTTCAGAATTAACTTTGAGAATACAAAGATTTACATAATTTAAAAAATTAATCCTAGCTTGAACACTTATTGGGCACTGCTACTAAAATTTCCATCTTTCTTTGTCCTTTTTCCATCAGTTGTTAACAATGGATGAACATTCCATACAGCAAAATTTGTAAAGTTTCCAAAAATCTTGTGGAAATCTGTAATTGCAGAGTTTAATCAGCAGTAGTAATTACTCACAGTCCATCATTCACAATACATTCTGACCAATAAGTGTGCTAAAGTGGGTGGAGTCATTGTGAGATGCTGCATTAGTAATGAAAAGATAAAATACATTACAGCTCTGTTGGAATTACAGCTCTATTGCAATAAAACCAGAAGTTCTGGGCACAGCCAGGGTTACAAGCATATCGCTACCAAAAAACCCAATTAACACCTTCACAAAAATGTCCTAAGGCATAGGGAAAAAAACCAAAAAAACTGGCATTCAAGAAAAGCAGCACTACCTAGTCCAGATTCACACATGTCAGCATCACCATCTTGTTTCCATGGGGGAAGTGATCCCAGGGATGAATCCATTTGGGTTTCTCTGAAAAAAGTTTACAGAGCTTTGCTTACAGAGATTGCTGAAAGAGCCTGTCAATGTTTTGGGGAGACAAACAGCATGCAGTGACTGAGAAGTTGTATTTCTAGTTGTGATGGGAGAAAATTGACCTGGAAGAGACCGAGGGCAGCCCTCAGCAGGGTCTGCATCCTCCTTCTGAGGGACAGCTCTGATCTCTGCTCTCTGTGACCAGGGGCAGGACCTGAGGGAATGGCTGGAGCCATGTCAGGGGAGGGTCAGGCTGGATATCAAGGAAAGGGTCCCCAGGGAATGATCACAACCCCAAGGCTGTCAGAGCTCTAGGGGCATCAGGGGCATTTGGACAACACTCTCAGGGACAGGGTAGAATTTTAGGGGTATCTGTGCAGGGCCAGGGGACCCCGCCAATCCAGGATACTCCATACAATGGAATCCTGGCTCTGTGACTCCACAGCCACGTACTGGAACAGGCCCCAGGATGGCAGAGCCTGACAAGGAAGAGTCCTAAGTTGGAAATTTGTCCAGGAACACCTTCTGCGGTCAAACCCTGCTGAAACCATCTGCTGTGACTTTTCCAGGAGGAGGTTATTCCCAAGGAGAAGTGGAGGCACAGGAAGACTGGAAGGAAGTTATTGTTGCCCACTCCTCACACAGGGCACTGATTGATGGTGGACTCACAACTGACAGAAGCATCAGTCCTCCCTTATTATCTTAAAAAACTTCCATACCTTTCTCTCTTTAAGCTTCCCACAAGCAGCCCCACACAACACCAACTTTTTTCTTTCCTTCTTACCAGGAAGGAAGATGACTAACTCCATCTTGTCCCCTACCCAACCACCTGACCCTTTCTCCTCACAGCACAACCAGCAGATGCCAACTAACCCCTGAATCGCTAATCCACATTTATAAAAAACACCATCCTCACTGGACATAGCTGTGCCCTATTGATGGGCAAGGCTGGTTCCACTCTGGTAATTAGTACAGCTGCAATTTATCAGGGGTGAGATTGCCTTCAGCACTATCTCTATTCTCTTACAATCCATCCTTTCAAACTAAACAGAATCCTAGAATTGTTTAGGTTGGAAAAGACCCTTCAGATCATCGAGTCAAGCCATTAACCCAACACCACCCTGTCCACAGACCAGTGGGATCTGAACAAGAGGGTCAAGCCCAGTGCAGGAATATGCCCAGGGACACACTGGAAGGAAGCCTAGATGGTTTTGGGTGGATTTAAGTGTTTATACACTATGGCCCATCTCTTACAAGGATTGTAACAAGCAGTGTTTCTTTCTTTACCTTTTCTCCCTACAGAGAGTGTAAGGACTCTACTAGATTCCAGGAGAGGAGTTCCCCAAAGCAAAATATGAAAACTTAAATTAAATAGAACAAATGCAAACCCAAGTCAATAAATAATATGGAACATTTATTTTTTTCTCTACCATAGGAACTGGTCTAAAATATGTAACTATTTATTGCTTCAAAAGAGTGAGAGATCCTCCTTCTTCTGGGAGAACATAGCACCCCCATAGCTCATCCATTGATTTTCAAAATAATGAAACACTCTCGGTGAATGTATTTGTGGGATTGGATTCACCAAGCTTGGCAAGCTCATGCTCCTTGACTTCTCTGTTAAAAGTATCACATGTAGAGTATTTGGTGAGATTGGGCTGGTGCTGGTATATCTGTGGTCACAATGTGATTATTTTTGGCTGTTCTGGAACTGGTAGTAATGGTGTAGATATTGCTTCTGGGGTACTTCCACATGCAACAAATTTCTTGCATTCCTCTTCTGAAGTTTGCCTTATAGATGTAGAAGAGGATTGGCTTAGAGGCTGAGGAACTGAAAGAGATCCAGGTGATGGCCAGGAAAAGCAAGGAGCTCTTTCTGTAGTCTGTTTCCTGTGAGTGCCACAACTGTACAACGAAGAAAGGGAGCCAGGACAGGAGAAAATCCAAGACAAAGATGAAGAACATCCTGGCAGTTTTCGCTTTTCTTCTTGAGACAAGATTCATTGTCCTCCTGCTAGCTGTGTCCTCAGCGTCACATCTCCAAATGTAGGTGAAGAGTTTCTGGTAGTAGAGGATAATAAGGAGTGATGGGATCAAAAGCAACAGCACTGAGAGGTGGGTGACGGCACAGGTGGCTCCTAGCCAAGAATTAGGGAGGAAAAAGTTGCAGTGGTGATCGCTGCTGGAGCCATAAAGAAAACAGGCTGGTGATGCAAACAGAGCACCACAGAGCCAAGAGGCCAAGATCTTTATTTTGGCTTTCCCCCTGGACACTTTGAAGCTCAGGGGGTAGACGATGGTGTAGA
>VRYO01000369.1:4705317-4719664 GCA_009812075.1 Sialia sialis
CAGTTCAGGACTCGACAACAGCGCTCAGGACAGAGCTCGGGATGCCCTGGGCAGAGGAGGCCCTGCGCGGCTCGGCGAGGGCGGCGCTGCCGCGTTCGCCCTGCAGGGCCTGGCCCGTGCCGGCCGCCGTCGCGCCGGGCGGGGCCGCGGGAGGAGCGCGGCGGGGCCGGGATGGCGGCGCGGGCCGGGCGGTGCTGTCGGGCCGGGCTGAGCTGCGGAGCTCTACTGTCCCCGGCTGTGCTGTCCCGGGCACCGGCCACGCCTCACTGGGGACGCGCCGCTTTTTCGTCGGCGCCCGCGGTGAGCGGCAGGGAAGGGCCGCAGGCTCGGGAAGGTGAGCGCGGGGTGCCCGGGGCGGTCGGGCTGCACCGCCGGCATGGTGGAACGCGCGGCAGGCAGCGCTGCAGGGGAACGTGCCTGTGTCAGGCTCTTCCCAAGGGGAATTTCATCGCTGGGAAGCTTTTGGTGTCGTGCCTGGCCTCTGCTGGTGGGAGCAGTGGGTCAGGGCTTTCCCTGCCTTTTCCCGGTGAGCATTTGGAGCACGCCAGGTCGCTGAAAGCGCCTCTGGGTGATGTCCGATGACACTGCAGTAGCTAAAGGTGTCCTGGCCTGAAATAGCAGATGTTTGTAACAGAAATAGTAAGGTTGTTTTAGCTTGTGGCTATATGTGAAAGCACCGCGAAAAGGTAGGTGGAGGGATACAGGAATATTATCTGAATATTATGTGTTGGAGAGCCCTGAATGGATGTACCGTTCGGTTTAATATTTTAATAGCAAGAAGAGGATGAAGAAAAAAAGGTCTATAAAATTCTCAGATAAGGAAAACAAGTAACATGTGAAATCTGCAAGTTTTTATGAGGTAGAGTTGTAAGACATACGAATGAAATAAAAAAGAACCCTTCCTAACATTCCGTCCTAAATCTCAGTCATTGCTTTTTTTGCTAAATATGTACAATCGATGAAACCTCTGAACTCAAACCAGACACTTGAAAATAAATGTCATCAAGTTCAACTCTGTATGTCTAAGGCCGCATTATTCTGGTGTTGTTTTTTGGACAGCAGGGTTTGGAAATGTTTTAGAGTTGGAGGAGGAGGAAAGGAGTACAGACAGGCATGCAAAGATCACTGTTTAGTTTGAAAATCCAGTGGTATTTGGTGACTTCATGCATCCCTAGCGGCCCCTGACCACAACTTCAGGTCAAATCAGTGAGCTATGAAGCAGAGCCAGGAAAAACCCAAACCTAAAATGGATTGAACTCTTTTATTTCCTGTTCCACCTTCTCTGGGACTGCGCAGTGAGTGGCATCAAGATGTTCCTCATCCCAGTTCAAGAAGAGAAACAATCCAGTGTCCAAACTGTTCATGCAGGGGTTAGTTGTGGTGGAGAGTGGCACAGAAGAGGGTGTGAAGCTGTGCTGTCAGGAGGAAAGGATGGAGCCATGACTCTTTCCTTTCGGAAACAGGAACTCTTAAGTTTATCATGTTGTGCTGCTGGGGGAGAGTGATTTGTGACTGCTGTGTGGGAAAGAGGAAAGGGAGCATAGGAATGAAGGTGAAAGTGTCCTTCATTCTTCTCCTGCAAGTTAGTTTTTATCTTATTTTTCCAAAACTAATTAGTAATCTCCAGTTTTGAGTATCTGATCTTCCCCTGCTTCCATGTAAAGATTGTAGAGTATTACCAGATATTGTCACAGAAACCAAAAAACCATACAGAATTGTGCTACAATTTTTGCTCCCAAAACTATAGAATAATTTATTTTTAAAAGGTTTTTGTTAATCTCTTTTGTTTTTCCTTCTTTCAGGTTCAGTAAGGAGAAGAGGCAGATTACCACAGTTTGTGAGATCAGTAAGTACTGAAATTTACAGTTAGCTGAGGTGTTTGGGAAAGTTTTCTAGTGTGTGTGTTGTATCAGTTTGCCCAGGAGCCCCTTCCACAGTCAAATCCTGGTGAAACAATCCCCTGAGACTGTTCTAGGCCAGCACCTGCCTTCTGTAACCTTTTCAGTCTGTTATCAAAAATACAGCACTAAACTTGCATTGACACCATGTAGTGCAGGTCTGAAAAATAACAAAGATGCATTTCCAATAACCCAAATTTGTCAATGTTGTTTTCAGCCTGAGTTTACAGGATTTGCGGTGCGCGCTTTGTGGCATAAAGCTTTTCTTTCTCTAAGAGCATTTGATTTAAATGATGATCAGTTTTTGGAGGGTTTAAGCTATTTCTGCCACGTACTGATACATTGTCCCTATGCTGGAATTTCTATGGCAAGAAATTTTAGGATTAATTATTATGAACTGTTCCACACCTACAGAATTCCAGAATTTAAAAACTCGTTGTCTTGTCCACCACCACATGTTCAAGCCATTTAGGAAATAGAGTTTCCAATCTGTACTGGTTTGATTCCCCCTCTTGGTTTATCCAAAGGCAGGAAGATGGCAAGTTCTTCTTCTTAAGCATCTCTGCCATCAAATGCAGTGGAAGATTGGGAGAGGCTCTCTGCTGAAGATTCCTCTACAAATCACCACTAACTTCTGCTGTAAAAGAGCCTTGCAATGTCCAGCTGCAGGAATTGATTCCTGAAATCATTGTTTGGTGTGTTGATTCTGCCTTGTCTTACATCCTGTGTATCTCCCATCCCACCTGTCCCCTTTTCCTTTGGTTAGGCTGCACCTCCCAGGACAGAGAGGATGGCTGTGGATCAGGACTGGAGCAGTGTGTACCCAACAGCAGCTGCCTTCAAACCTGCCTCAGTGCCTCTCCCAATCCGAATGGGTTACCCAGTGAAGAGAGGAGTGCCTCCTCCGAAAGAAGGCAACCTAGAACTTGTCAAGGTAACACACATGCCGTGGCTGGGGGGTCACTTTTAAAGTCACTGTTTACTAAGGCTGCACTGCTTTGATTGGAATGTTTATCTTGGAGACTGCTTTCTGTTATTAAGTCACATAATCCTCTTGAATTTCTAAGTGGTAACAAATACCAGTTAATTAACAAGTGAATGATATCAGGAGACTTTTTAGGATGATCATGCGCCTGTGACTTTTGTCACAATATTAAGTCATTCCCTAAATCAGGCTTGAGAAGAGTCTGCTTATATGGATATTTACTTAAGCATGTTATACATCTGCCTTAGCAAATGTGAGAAGTGTAATCAGATTTCAGTAATGCCTGTTTACTTCTGATCAGACAAAAAGCTATTATTTTGGTAACTCTTCATGTGTCTATTTCAGATTCCCAATTTTCTGCATCTTACTCCTCCTGCAATTAAGAAGCACTGTGCAGCTTTAAAAGGTGAGGTGGTGGGGAGGTTGAGGCCTTTTTATTTTTTGTTTGTTTTGTTGGTTGGATTTTCTTTTTAAACCATCTCTGGAAGTTTTCTGGAAGCAAGATGTAACTGTGTGTGATGGAGGTGAGACGTGGCACATGTGTGGAGCTGGTTATTCAGCTGGCTGTGGCTGGTACTGTCTGCTTTCCTGCTGCTGCCAGGAGTCATCCAGGTGGTAGCAGATAAGTCTCAGGAGGTTGTCAGCACAGCAGTAAGACTGAAATGTTACTTTTCTGCGAGACCTTGCCTGAACTGATGAGTTGATAGTTCAGTGCTTTACAGAACAGGAGTGATGAATGCAAATCAGTTCTCAGAGAACTCTGTGATTGAACCAGACTTGAATCCATAGCCATTTATGGGCTGCATTTAATGACCAAAAAGCTATTAATACGAGATTCTCCGTGAGAGCAGGGTGTGCTGGGGACGTACAGGATCTACTGGAGACCAGAAGCATCCTTCCACCCAGCAAGCCTGTAAGGGGAACCTAAGGAGGAGCGTAGAAAAAGGAAGCCTTTTTTGTGATGAGGGTGGTGAGACAGTAGAAGAGCTTGCCCAGAGAAGCTATGGATACCCCATCCTGGAAGTGTTCAAGCTCAGGCTGGACAGGGCTTTGAGCAGGAGGATCACTTCCAGCCCAAACCATTCTGTGATCCTGTTTGGCAGTTGTGAGGCTGCATCTGCAGTACTGTATCGTGTTTTGGGGAAGCCAGTACAAAGAGAGACATAGCAATACTGGAGCAAGTCTAGCAGAAACACTGCTGTTGCCTAAATGAGTGTGGTTTCTAGGACTAGTACTTTTAAAAACATATATTGCAATACACTTGAAATGAAAAAACCCAGCCAAATATATCAGACAGGTATTAATTACTTGGAGTGTTTTCTCTTTATTGTACAGATTTCTGCACTGAATGGCCAAGTGCTCTGGACAGTGATGAGAAATGTGAACAGCATTTTCCCATTGAAATTGAAACAGTAGATTATGTTTCTTCAGGGACTTCTATTCGGAATCCCAAAGCAAGAGTGGTAACCTTAAGAGTAAGTAGTAGTTTTGGTAATAAGCCTTTGTTTCAAGCCCCTAAATGCTTGGCTTTCTTTTCCAAACATGCAAATGTGATTTGCTGTAAGGAAATGAAGGAAATGGAGTGAATCCAAAATGTTACACAAATGAGTATGTCTGTATGTTACTGACCACATCTCTCCATTCATATTGACTGGCCTTGGGACTTAAAAGGCATTGGGGTGATGTTTATTATACAGGTATATATTAAATTGTTTGAATACTCGTATTATTCTTGCCTTGTGTTAAGAATTCCAGCGTGACAAAATTTGAAGAAATTCTGCAAATGCATCTGAATAGCTCTCCTTGAGAGAAGATGTACCTGTCTCAAGTATTTCCAGAGTTCAGTTTGGATTTTCCAAAGAACTAAAGTTGTTTTCTCCTTTTCTTGAAGGTTAAACTTTCTAACCTGAATTTGGATGACCATGCAAAGAAGAAGCTTATTAAGCTCGTGGGAGAGCGGTACTGTCAGGAGACAGATGTGCTCACAATTACAACAGACAGGTGAGCTGCCAGAAGGAATCAAAAATATTGTAGCAATGCCCACAGCAGAGAAAGGGCTGGGTGTCTTCTAGTAATACCAGTTATTGTCTTGGTGAATTATTATATTTTAAGACTAAAATTGGACTTAATTACACTACTCCTGTTATTAACTGTTAAAAACAGGTTTTAAAAGAGTTCAGACGTAATGTAGGTTGGATTCCACTTTGCCACAGGGGGCAAAGAAGTTTCTAATGCCTCCAGAAGATTTGTAAGTTCTTGGATATTGTATGTTTTCCTGCTGACTTGCAGCTGCTCAATCTCCTGTGTTGTTACTCATGTCTCCATGATCATAGTCTTGGTTGTGTGTAATTGAGAAATACACAAGAATCAACCAGTCATTTCCTAAGATTCTCTACCTTACACAGTAGAAGATTTGATGGTAGATTTTAACCTTTGGTTCAGAAAAGTGTTTCTGCATTTCCAGGTGTCCCCTAAGAAGACAGAACTATGATTATAGCATGCACCTGCTCACAGTTCTGTACCATGAATCCTGGGTAAGCAGTTGTGCATGGACTCTCTTAATGTGCTCTCTGTCATATTTTAAAGTAAACGACCTTACAATTCTGTTCTCTTTCAACGCACTTTTCTTCAAATTCAACCAAGAGAACATTTTGCAGGACTCCAAATTCCTGACTGTTAATTGGAGTATGTCCTTTCTTGGGCTCTTTCTAGGCTCCAGTAAACCATTGCTGTCACTTGGAAGTGTTCTGCCTGTTAAATACTGTCTCACATACCTTGTCTCAAGCTGACTGCTTTTCTGAGCTCCCTCTTGCTCAGAAAAGGGGCAGCCTTCCCACCTTCTGACTACAGATATTCCTTTCACAGGGAATGTTTCACACTTGTCTCCTGTATTTTTGTGGTTGTGTTGGTGCCCTTCAACAATTTTATAGACATTTATTACAGAAAACAAATGAGCATTCTAAACTGAAATTGTTGTTGTTGGAAATCCATAGTAATGTTTTGGATGACTGAACTTTGTTCAAATGTCCCATGTCACTATCACATTGTTTGAGATAGACAAAACCTTCATCATCTCCGTATGTCACTCTTACAGAAGTTGTACCTTATCCACTGCTATGACTCATACTTGGTGTTTTCAATTGTTCTAGAATAGGAAATGTCTCTATTTAGCATTTTTATGAATTGTTCCTGATTTTGACCACTGCAGTGCTGATGTTAAGAGCATCCTAAGGAGGATGAGCTATATTTCTCTTTCAGTGGCAGTTGCTTTGAAGGATAATTTTATAATTGTAGAGTGCATCAAATTAAATTGATGGTGGAAGATAACATTTGCTTCAGATTTCAAGGACACATGGATGTTTTTCTCCCCAACAGCATCACATTGCATTACAAATCTTACATTAATGACAGAGTAGTTTCCAGTATTAAGCAATGACAAGAGACCTAGGCAGTGCTTACTTTAATAATTTCAGACAAGCTCCATGGCTGTGCTGGGCCCCAGCTTTAATTAGTGCTGGCAGACAGGGCTATGCAATATTGATATGGGAGTGTTCAGTGTGTATTGAATATGCACAAGTCTCTTGCACTTTTATTACCTTTCATTCTCCACGTTAATATTTGATGAGTTTGTCAATCAGTTGTAATTGTCTTTGATTCCCATGAAAAATTAATGGTTTCCTGAGACATAGGTTTTTATTTTGTGGGACATGTTTTGTTTTGTGGCATGTTTTTTCCCCCCTGATCAGAGATAATACCTTTTAATAACTTGCTGAAAGATAGTTTGGATCCATTTTGTTAACCATGAGCAAACAGTGTGTGGTTTATTTTCATTTACATGAACTTCAATACTGCAGGGGGATGGACAGAGCCTGGCCTTCTATTTAGGCAGTAACATCAGTCCTGTTGGCAGAACTAATTGTAGGATTTGATGACTTTCCCAGCAGAGTAGTGCCACACTGTTAATGCATGTGGCTGATGGAATTGGATCAGAAGATGAGGGCAGTGTTCCATTCTTGCTAAAAGCTGGATCCATGGAACTTCTGCCCTCAAGCCTGAAAACTTTTCCCTTGACCTCTTTAAATGTGGCAGGCATCCTATGATTTACATTAATATCTAGATTACTGGATTTTGTCAATTGGAAGCATTTATAGGAGGAAATGTTATATGCAGATATACATCAGGAAGTGGAATTTCAAATGTAATCATGTTTTAGTTGCCAGCGATGCATCATCCTTTTATTACAAATGCAATATCAGACCCATGATTTCAATTATTTTAAAACAGTCTTTAAAATCTTCAAAACCTGAGAATGCTCATTTATTTTCTCACTCTAAAATACTTGGAGATGTTTTGCTTCCTGCTTACTAGTTGTCTGGTTATTAATCAAATATTTGTGTTTTATTAGCTTTCAGAATATATTAATTAGATGGCTGACTTGCCCCAGTTAGTAAGAATTTCATTTCTCTTCTTTGGACTTTTTCTGAGATTCCTTTCAAATTATCCTCCAGGATTGTGCCTGGATTGAATAAATCAGTGAAAGAGTGAGATATATTAGATAGATTATTAACCCACATCTTAAACCAGTTGTATTTTTGCTGCCTTTAAATGATGGCACTGCTCGAATGCTGTAGCATCACTCAAAACCTGAATGTATTTTTATGGTACAAGTGGTTTTTAAAGAGTTAGAGTTTGCTGCCCTTGAGTGGTTGAAAGGATCATGGATGGATTTCTTCACACAGATTGGATTAACAGTTTACCACTCAAAAGTCCCCTTCTGTTAGGACATGAAAGCAGGAATGAGAAGCAAACACAGCAGGAAGTAAATTTTCTAGTAAGGAAAAACATTGAGAGTAATTAAATTTTTATTGCTCCAATTCCACATGGTGATTCAACATACACAAGATGACGGAGGGTAAAAGATCTCAATTCAGCCTTGCAAAGCTGGAATCTTGAAAGATTACTAAAAGTTGTCCTGGATCTTCTCTCCACCACTATTTCTTACAGTAAGAAACAGAAAGGGGAGAGAAGGAAAAAAATGAAGAATGGGCAGACAGCGTGGAACTGGAGGCTTAACTAAAATTTATCCATCAACTCCACAGCTGTACAGCTTGACTGAATTTCAGGGGAATTACTTTTACATTTCTTTTTACATTTTTTTAGAGCTTTCAGTAGCAAAGCACTGGTGGGATGCAGTGTCTGCATGCTGATATTTTTACATGACTACTGGTGATAACACTCAAATCCACCATACAAATCTACCATACAGTTTTTCATTAGGCTTCATCCTTATTTTTTTCAACTACAGTCATTTTAATCCATTACAAATAAACATAAGTTTTACCACTTCAAGTTGTGCCAGTAGTATTTGGTAACAGCAAAATTTTGCAGTTTCATAGTGGGAGTTCACCCTGTAATTCATCCTAAAATACGTGAAAGGAGATGAGTTCACTGTTGAAACCTAAGCAGGTCTCTGTCTACTTAGGATTCTAAAGTTCATGGTAGGAGCACTCAGGATATTATGACATGGGGGTTGTAGAGTTGCAGTGGGAGGTGGAGGAGGCACTCAAGTCTTGCTGAAACTCCCTAGGCACCCTTTAGTTTCACTGAGGATGGTCAGGGGAAATCTCCTGACTTGGGGATCTTAGAACAATGAAGGGTGGTGTAATTGTGCCCTCCCTACCTAGAACAGGCTTCTCTCTCAGTGTGTCATTATATGTGGTTTAATTACTGCAGACTGAGGCTGAAGTGAAGCTGGTCTCTAAATGTTTGAATATATCCTTTGTTTTGAGCCATGGATTGATTCCATTGTGTGCTCACCAGAATCAGCTGATGAGAGAGTCCATCAGTAATGGGAAAAAATAAAGCCACGGTGGCTTTATTGCAGATGTTAAATTTCATACATTTTCTCTGAATTCAAACATTTAAAATCAAAGGAAGGTGATTTCCTGACAGGAAATGTGTATTCTAGTAGAAGGTTACACTTTTTTTGGTTACACTTTTTTTTGTACCTCTTAGAACCAAAAAAGGATGAGCATTCCAGCAAAAGGTTGAATGAGGAATTGTTTTTGTAATATTTCTGACTGTAGTAAGCTTTTTGCAATACCTTGTGTTTAAGCTCCATGTTTCTTGTTGCTGGAGGAACAGGGCTCTTTTTTGATGCCTAAATACAATTTTTGCTGTTCAGTTTTAAGTCTGTTGGAGTGAAATGAAGTCTTATGGGGCATAGACATTAAAAAATTGAACAGACTTGGATTTTTAATATCACTGATCCTTCTTGATGAGATTAAAATCTTATCTGATCAGCCTTCAGAAAGCAAACTGAGATAGATAGATAAATGCCTTACAAATGACCCTAGGTTTGTAAGAAACCTGGATTTTCCAGAAAATTCATGCAGCCACTCTAGCCTAAAGAAATTAGATGTTGTCCTTCATTTTGAAAGAGGCTGATGGCAACTTTCCTGAGTTAGCTACACAGCCAGAGACTAAACTTGGGAGTATCATTAATTATGAGAGCATCATTAATTATGAGAGCATCTCTTATGCAGTGTTAGTCTTCGTGGCAGAATTCTGTTTTTCTTCCTCTGCTTTTCTTTTTATGTTACACATTTGTACCTCACTGGAATTTTCAGTCCTCATATTTTCTCTTGATTTTCTCTTGACCCTCTAGAGGTCCTACCTGTCCTGTGCCATTGCTGTGTCCTAGAAAATACAGTTCTGCTTATTCAGAAGAATGGATTTTAAATAATTCCACATCACCAAATAATTACAATTTCTGTATCCAATCTCATATGATACAAATAGGTTTTGCCTTTCTACAAACTTCTGTTGATACTTCTAAGTTGTTAATTAAATGGTACAGATCAAAGTTGTATTATGTCCAAAGAGATAAGTACATAATTGTTTTGGCAACTCCTCTTAGGATTGAAGGTTTTCAGTAATTTGGAAAATGTTAGCATAGCTGAAAATCTAAGATTACTGTACCATCTTTTATTTCAATGCAATACAAAGATCTAGGTGTATTTATTCCAGGCTATACAGAGTTTGAAATTTCACTTGGCATTTGAGGAATTTTCTTTCCTCTCAAAAACAATCCTTTTAAAATACCTGGTCTTTGCTAAACAGCATTAAATATTTAACTGTTCAAACCATTGGCAAGAAAATTAACCAACATGAGTCATGTTATTAATTGCCCTCAAGATTTCTGTGTGCCACACGAGAAATTTTAGTTAAAATGTCAAGTTCCCAAAAGGAAGATCAGGGAACTTGACAGTTGTAAGCCTCTGTGTCACTGCAGCAGCAAAATTGAACACACAGAAAAACCCCCAAGCACATTGATGGTGAAATGCCTGCTTAAGAGATCCCAAATTATTTTCTTTTTTCTGTATTGTAAGGTACCATATAAAGTGAAGCTTTTTGTTAATGGATCACATGTAAAAAGCAACTTCACTCTCCAAAATCAATTTTAGCATTCATACTTTTTCAGAATTCAGTTTGAGCACTATAAAAGCTTGTAAATCTCCCAAACCACTGGCTTAAACTGTAGCATAAAATATTTGCTTAGAAACAAATCCATATTATTTTTATGGCTTTGAAAAAATACTTTTTTATATTTGCATTAGGAAGTGAAAAAAAATAGCATTTTAATGCCTCTTTAGTCATAGATTTAGATCTTGGACGTTACATGGAAAACTGTTTTCTGGTGTTTTGGTTTGGGATTTTTTGATTCTTATTGTAAGTTTTTTGAGAGGAAGAAGTTGAAAGTATCAGCTGAGTGCATCTTTAGCCAAGCTGGATAATACTGAGATTCTGTCTTGTGTGATAGAATGAGGAAACCATTTTTAGTGAGTTCTTATTTTTAACCTCGTTCACAAAGTGGGGATTCTAGGAAAACCTTACACAATATCATACTTGGATTCCACTTCTCAGTTTTATTCTCATTTTTATGACTCTAGTGTTCACTAACATGTTAAATCTGCAGGGGATGTAAATAATATAACTAATAAAATTTGAGTGATAAAGACCTAATTTTTGGACTTTATTTAATTGTCCTTATTAGTTTTATTTGTAACACTTTAAACTGAGACTGCAACATGTGTAATATTTCCACTGTTCAGAGTTCATGGTGCTTGTCTACCTAGAATATGTTTCCAACTGCCTGTGTAATTCTATAGTCACTTTTCTCTCGCAGTAAATTCTGTTGAAAAGGTTCTAAGTTTCAACGGATACAGTTAGTTTGCAAAAACTAATGTATTTGGAAATATCCCCCTACTGTCAAATCCTTTCCTGCCTTCACCCTCACCTCCCACCATGCAGTCAGATTTTGTTTTAAAATCCATGTTGACAACATCATTCTGCTGGGAAGGATTCCAAGAAAGAAATACTCAACAGTTGCTGTAAAATCTTGCTTTGTATTGCTCACAAGAAGTAGGGAAATCTTAGTCTGTTTATTGGTGTGCATCTCCAAAATCCTGTGAGTTGCTGTGTGTAGAGAAGGATTTTCCTGAAGAGATAAATGTAATACTGTCATTAGTCCTTGTTGTCTCTGCTATGACTTAGGGGTGTTTAAAAGCCTCACAGGGATCTTTTGTTTGCACTTCAGACATGAGTTTGGTCCAGGGAGTGACCAGGAGTGATACCCATATTCTCTTACTCCTGAGAAACCCTATCCCTGTGAGAGAGGCTTTGGCTTGAAAATTCTGTTGGAGTTCAGGGGGAAAAATGTGTTGGATAGCAACTCTGCAGGTAACCAAGGGATGTGTAAAGCAGAATGATGCTGTTAATTTAAAACACTAAATCTCCACTCTGGATTGTCAAGGTTTGTCAAGCAGACAAGGAGCACTTCACTGTGCCCACTTGTTCCATTAATGTTTCAGCAGTGCAGAACTACAGGATATCCTTTAGTTCCTGTTTTTCCCCTCTAGAAACTGAATGAGGTCCTTTTATTGCTGTGGTTTATTGTATCCAGGGTTTAATGTCAGTCATATGAATCTTTGAGCAGTGTGAATTGCTGCCTCTGACTAAACATTTGGACTCAGACTCAAAAGACAAGAGATGCCATTTACCAGGTGCAGGACACAGCAGTTAGGAAAGTGTTTTAAATTCAAATAGAGGAATCCAAGCACTCAAGGGTTGCAGGGGGAAAAAAAATCTTGGGGCATAATTAAAGTGAATTCAATTGAATACTGTGGTTTGACTGCAGCAGCCTTGGTGCTTAGTGGAAAGAATAACCTTTGAATAAACAAATCGAAAACAATACCAACACACACACCCCACCTTACTGCCTTCCCAGAAAAGAAAAAGCAAAAAATACCCCAAACAACAGCAACAAAAAACCCCTGCTCCCCTGACTTGCAAGAGGTTCTTTTGGTTCTGCCTAGCACAGCGAAAAATTTATTGAAGAGCCCTTTTTGGCAAGTGATTTAAAAAAAGACAAAATCTCTATGATGTAAAGGGTTTGCTGTAAGGTTTCTCTGAATGTATTTCCAGAGAAATGCAAGTTTCATTTAGACATGATTTTATAACAATTGTAAGAAAAACAAGAATAGCAAAACTAAACCCAAAATGCTTCCAGTTGTGATTCTTACATAGGTGAGATAATATAAAGATACGACATGTTGGTTAATCAAAAAATATTATTATAAATAATTATAAATACTCAAACATACAGCCTACAATATATAAAAATGCAAGTATATCACTGAAGCATCTGTGTTTATCAAAGTACAGTAAAAAATAGCAGGTTACAACACTTGAAATACTCCATAAAGATTCTTTCAAGGAGAGAGATGTTCTGCCGGATAAATGTTGAAAGACAGAATTGATTCAGAACAACTGTATTTACAGGCATTGGGATGATGTATTCTGTCAGTGCCCAGCTTGTGATCCTATCTAATTTTGTAGCACTGATTACGTAAAGATCAGCACCTTGTGGACAGAGATTCTGCTGAGCAGTTTGTTTTGCAGGAAGAAGAAATGGATTTGTTGGTGGTGCTTTTCTTTGTGAGTCACATCATGGGTTACTCGTTAGCCACTGTCTCACTTTCTCTCCACCAGCCAGAACCCTTTGTCGGGGCCGTAATCGCTGGGTGGCTGCTTCCAGAAGTGCAGTGTTGAGGGCTCTTTAAAATTACTACTTTTACAAGGTTTTTAGTTATTCTTTATGTATAGTCCATAAGCTTTTCCTGCCACTCTGACTCACTCAGTTGTATTGATCTGCCAGATACATGATGAGTGGAAGAAAGGAGCTCATCCCGCTCATACAGGCTTGGGTTACAAACCTTGGACTCAGGAGCAGGAAATACCTTCCACCATTAATGCAGTTTTTAAAGGGGATCACTATGACAGATCACTTTCTTCAAATTATTGTTGCTTTGTTTCAGGGTAGTTTTTAAGGCTGTGTATTTTCTTTCAGAAAACTGAGAAGTGGGAGAGCGAGAAGTCTGAGGAAGACATGGAAGAGTATGTCTGGGAAAACAGTCGCTCTCAGAAAAATGCCTTGGACACACTGCTTCGAATAAAAGCCTCAGAGAATGTCAGCAGTGTCACTAAGGAGGAGCTGCTGGCATCTGAAGTGGTTAAGAATTACAGAAACTCTGTCATTGCGCTTAAAAATGAAGGTGAAACAGAAAGTAACATGTCTCAGTACAAAGAATCTGTGAAGAAACTGCTGAATATACAAGCATGAGAGCAGAGTCTGCAGGTACACCTGATCATTACAGAGATGTTCAACTACTGTGTTAGTATTTCTTAATGATATGGATGGATAATTATTCAGAACCTGAACCAAAAAATGAAACTTGATGATGAGTTAAGTTCTGTCCATGAATCTTGTCTTTGGAATAAAGTATATTTGGATTCATACTGGTAACTGGAATGTTTTATTCTGTGTTTTGTTAGCATGGGAGATCCTGGTTCAGTCCTCTGCTTCATCAGATTCTGATCCCTACCACTTCTTTGGGCTTTTAGCATAGAGCAACAATGTCAAAACTAATGAAATCAGTTAGGCTTCCAGTTCCATTCGTTAAAAGTCTGAAAATTAAGAGCTCTAAACGCTTTTCAAATGCCATTC
Source organism: Sialia sialis (assembly GCA_009812075.1). Taxonomy (NCBI): domain Eukaryota; kingdom Metazoa; phylum Chordata; class Aves; order Passeriformes; family Turdidae; genus Sialia; species Sialia sialis. The sequence continues at coordinate 4,719,269 of VRYO01000369.1, forward strand.
AGATTTTTCCCTAAGTGTAAAATGAGGATAATGTTGCCTAAGTAGTCTGACTTGGAGAGGTGCTGAACTCTGGACAGTTAAGGTTCTCAGTTGTTATAGTGAAGGCAAACAAATATCCTATATAAAAACACCTGTCTGAAATAATGGAGTAAAATAAGGTGGAAAATGGGATAGTCGCGGGAAGGTGAACCAGCAGTTACTCTGGGATTACCTGGGCAGGAAGAATGATGAGAGTTAGTGAGGTGGATTTGTAACTGAATAAGAATGGACTGAGCCTTGTTACCCTGAGGCCTGCTGACTTCTCTTGAATGTACCCAGGCTTTTTGAGAAAAGAAAAAAGTTTGTAGCATCCTATGTAGCACAGAGAAAGAATTACAGTAATTTCACTAATATAAG
>VRYO01000369.1:4720664-4744834 GCA_009812075.1 Sialia sialis
CCCTACCAAACCTTGAAAGGACATAAATTAATTTTGCTTTTATTCTACCTTCCTGGCTTAGTAAGATTTCAAGTTAGAGAGAAAGTCATTCTCTAGAAGGGGCAGAGGGAGTTAAGGATTCTGCATGCCTATAAGAGAGCCGACCATGTGGCCCTGCCAGCAGCTTGTTGAGAAGCAGCAGTGTAAGAATAAGGACATTGAAAGCTGAGGGGAATTGATTCCTGCAATGTTCTGTGTGCTGGACTCACTCCCTGCTGGATTTCTCACTGTGTGCTCTGTGTGTACATACAGCCATGGAGTGGATTTGCTCCCGCTGCCAAAACACTGTCAGTTTAGGAAGGATTCTTCTTAGGTCAAAATTGTTTTCATATGGTGAGAGACTGAGTTTAAATGCAGCATTTTAATTCCTATGAGAATTTGCCAGAGCTGAAGGTAAGACTGAAAACGCTTGTCCTGTAATCCCAATTTTGCACTGACTGCCTTGGTTCTTAGTAGTCCTCCCTTTTGGATGTGTATTAATGTAAAGTTTTAGCAGAAGCTTAATGTGGGGAAAGTTTCAGCTGTTATCAGGTTGCTCCTTTATCCAGGGAAAATGAGGGTAATGTTTAAAATTCCCATTTGAAATGGGGAAACCTGTGTCATTCCAAATCTCCGAACAGCTCTGAAACCAGAAAGACCAAGGAAGGGCAGTTTGACTGGAGAGAGTGGTACGGCTGGTGCCTGGAGTCATGCCTGGCTCTGTTCCAGAGGCAGTTTGGTTCTAGTTATGTGCACAGAAGAAATGTTTCCTTAATTAGCTCTGTCAGTGCCTGTACTAGGGCTGCCCTAGGAACCAGCCTGGAGAGCCAAGTGGGGTGTCCAGAAGCAAGGCCCTGAAGTGTCTTAAGAAACCCCAAGCCCCATAAGTTTGCTTTTCTCCAGAGGGCTGTCGTTTTTTGCTCAGGACATGTGACAGTACCTCAGAAAATCCTCTGCAGCAGAGGACGTGCCAGTTTTCCTTTGCTTTTCACAGAATGGACCTAAGCAGAACTCTGGAAGTCATGGCTGAAACAACATTGACCTCACCAATAATGATGTTAGGTAGAACAAACAGCACAGCAAGGGAAATTGATTTTTCCATTAGCTTCACCACTAACTGATGGAAAACCTAAAATGCACAGGCTTCCTCAGCTCTCTCTGAAGTGTTCAAGCCTAACTATAAATGTTAAACTTATCCTGACCTACATCTTATAAATGTTTCAAGTAATACAGGCAGAATTTAAGGTGACTGTCTCCTGTCTCTCCCAAAACCAGATGGCACCTACTGGCCAAGAGCAATGTTGGGATAAAACTCAAACTCACCCTTGTGATTTTTACTGATGGTTTCTGTGTTATAGTACAGAATTTGTGTAATGCAGTGGGGAGCACAAGAGGCAGCTTGGATGCTGTTTTGAACTCTTGGATGTTCCTCTCTGCTTTTCTGCTTCTCCCTCTAAACTGTGTTTGAAGGTGACAGTATTTCTCTGTGTCTCTGCAGAATACTTGGAACCCTGGGATCTTAACCCCTGTGGGAGTGTTCCCAACCTCAAGGATGTAAAATACAGCACGTATTTTTAAGAAGCAAACTACACATCTCTATTTTACTGCGTAATACTTTGGCATCATCCATCTCTCTGGAATCCTGTGCTGAAGTTGAAAAACTGAAGAGTTAGAGATTAAGAGACTCACTAAAGCAGCTGTGCAGCACAATAATATACACATATTTAGCACTGGTCACTTATGAATGTGTCATGTACATTACAGTGTGACTGAGGTGTGCATCCCTCTGTGCACATCTGTGAGAACTTTCCTGTTATCCCCCATATAAACATTCTGAAGAGTGGACATTTTTGTTCCTGTGTTTTCAGGCAAAGTGTTGCTACAAGCACAAGGAAGGGATAAAGGGACAGTTGCCTAAAAAAGGGATGTGCTGTCTGGATAAATCATCTTGCTACCCATTTCTTGCTTTCCCTCATATCTAAAATGCATTTATTTATTTATTTTCTTGTGACTCTCTTAATCTGTAATAAGTACCTGTGCTATTGTGCTTCATATGACCCTTTTTCTGACAGTTTCTTTTCCCAATCTCTGTCAGCAAAACAAGAAATCTCTTCAGAACATAATATTGCTTCAATCGTTTTCTGCTGTCCTGGATGCATTTGCTTGTGGGATGGATAGAAATTTTCACTTTGTCTCCTATATCTTTTTCTGGTGAGAATTGAGGTCCCAGTTACATGATATGATTGTTTTCCAGAACATCATATTGAGGGTAAGACTCAACAGCGCAGCAGGGTGCTCTGAAGTGCACTCTACACTCACTAATCTGGAGGTGAAAAAAAAAGCACCAGGAATGGCTGTGGCTTGCTGCAGGCAAGGAGTTACTTTTCTGAGAGTGAAGGGAGGTGAAAACCCTCCTTTTTGAAAGCAAGTGTTTAACTACCTATGACTTGTTCTATTTTTAAAAAATCTTATAGCTGTATCTACCCCATAAGATGAGCTTTTCTTTTTTCCCTCAAGCTGTTCTCGAGGGTTAATGATAGCACAAAGGAGTTAGAAAAGCTGGAGGCACTGATTTTGCTATCAGCAGATGTTTTGTGGGGCACTCAGGGCACAGCTCAGCCTGAACTGGAAGAACGAACAATTAAGGACTTGGGGACATTAAATTACTGCAAGTCTCAGGTGAGGAAGAGATTGCAATATGATAGAACCTGTCAGTTTTCAACTGAACTCTGTAATACTTATCTGAGAACAGTAATATCTTAATGGTACAGAGGAGAAAGGTGATGGCCCACATTCACACTTTGTTTCCACACTGATGCTGTAAGAGCTAAGTTTCTTGGGCTTTTGAGGCTGCAAGTTCAGCAATGGATCATAAATATATACATTAAGGATTTAAGCATCTTCCCCTGTCCTTAATACATGATTAAAACATGAATTAAATAACAAACACATTCTTTACAGCATTATAAATTAGTGAGAGGCATTGTTTTACCATATTGCTGCCTCAAACTGAAAATCTTACTTTTTGAAATAGGAGACCTTGTGCACTCTCCTGTCCTCAAAAACAAAAAATAAGTTGGTTTTCCAACAAAAATCCCAAGTATTAAACAACTAATTCTAACACAAACTGTGTATACCTCTCTAAATGAACATAAGAGAATACTCAGCAATGCTTGGCAAAACCCTAGGCTAAGAAAAGTGAAGCACATTTTCCTGCTGAAACTATGGGATAATGTTTAGTCAAGAGAAATAATTTTTCTAATCTAAATTAGATGAAGCTCCCCGCATATGAATTTTGTATCTGAAAAGCTACATGCAATTATGTAGCAATAATAATTTTAGTATATTTAGTATGCCCAGATTTTCTGGAGAAATTATATTTGGACTGTAGTGCTGCAAGGTCTTGAAGTTTGACTTGCCTTCTTGGCAGCACTTGAGATTGTGAAGTGAATACAAGCAGAATTTTAATGGCTGTATTCAGCTTGAAGAAAGGCATAAAAAAATACAGATCTAGTTCTTTACCAAGTGTTTCTCTTGTGTTTCTCAGGTGGTATCAAGAGTTTAGGTTTAGCTCTTCTTTGGCAGAAAACATGATCATTTTGACCATTTCATACAAAAAGACTGTTTCATAAGTTACTTGTGTATTCCTGCCTTTCATGGGATATTTATTCATTTGGTAGCAAATGGAAAAGCACAAAGATAACTATAGCAGGATTTCTCATCCAGTTAAATAATTCTCTGCCACACAGAAGCTGCACTGAGCCTGGGGGAAACTGTTACAATGTTTGTCAGGCATTAATCTGCATCAGATGATGAACCAAAATGCCTCAAACAGTGGAAGCTGTGAGTGGGTGCTTCCTACCTAATGAGACAGGGAGTTGTTCTTCATCTGCAGAGAATTAAATCATAACCAAAATATTCAGAACTAAGTTATCACTGGTTCAGTGAGAGAAGTAAGCTGGTGTATGGGGTGGATTTTTAAAATCCTGTTTGTTCTAGAGCTAAAGTGGTGTTTCACAGATTACCTGTGACAGGAGCATATTTGATGAGCTGTCTGGACATTGTTCTTGTCCTTACAGGTCTATAGTGACCCCTCCTGTAGCTGCAGCGCCCGGCTGTGAGGGCAGCAGTGCAACAGCACAGGCAGAGGAAAGAGGAGCAGAGGACAACAGGAATCAGCCAGACCCCCAAAGCTGCAGCTTCCCAGGGAGCTGCCTCGTTATCTGATGTGGAATTCCTCCCACTGGAGCCTTTGGTTTCGTTGAGGTGTTGCTTGCTGCTGTTGAGGCGAGGAGGGGTGGGCATGTGGGATAACACATCGGCAGGCTTGGGGCTCAAAGCTGAGTGTGCAGTCTTGTCTGAGCTGGTGAGCGATCGGCTGCTTGCAAAAGCAATGTCTGCTGGGGAAGTTTCTGCCCTGGAATAGGCAGTATCTTCAGTTCTCTGCACTGTCAGACTCCAGCTGGGGGTGGGAGTGTTTGCTGGTAAGCCATGGCTTATGGCAGCAGGTGGAGCTCGGAGCAGAGGAGAACCTGACATGGTGGCATTGTGATGTTGCCATCTTCCCCACTCAGGGGTCTTTGTGCTGTGCTGCTTCTCAGATTTATTTGCTGAGGAGTGAGCATTTGGCTCTTGGGATTTCGGTTTCTCGAAAATGAGAAGATCTGGATCAACCCCTATTAAATTAGGATAATGTTAGTTTATTGATAAAAGCTTGTCTGCACACCCACAAAAAGGGTCCATGGAGAGAGGCGGGTCAGGGAGCCCAAATAATGCCCTTTTGGATTGGCGCTGTCACTGCCTCAGGTTATGGGACACCTTATGGGATGCAAGGGATGTGCATTTTGGGATTGCACACAATTTACTATGGGATGCTTAGGGAAGGAACCAAAGGTGGATAAAGGGTGGGATCTAGGCTACTGAGGGTAGGGAAACCCAGGAAAGCTCTGTGTGTGTGACAGTCTGCACCAGAAACTGGAGGGAGGCTGCACCCTGGGGCTCAAACATCCCTGTTGAGACTGGGGTCCAGACTGGGCACCCTGAGGTCCAGACTGGGCAGACTGAGAGCATCTCAGCCCAGCTGCTGGTGACTTTGCATTGTGTGTATGTATATATGTATATATATATACATATATATATATATATATCTTGTGGGGTTTTTTAATTTTATTTTCACTAACACAAAAAGCACTATGAGGCTGTTGGTGCTCCCTGTGTTAGTGTGTTTGCTTTACGTGTTTGTCTGTGTTACCTGTGTGTTCATGTGCATGTGCCTAATGAAAATAAACATTCAGCCTTGTTACTAGTTGGGTCTGGGGATGTGAGCAGTGGCAGCCTCCTCTCTCAGTCTCTCAGAGCTAGGAGAGTATTTTGGCCAAGAACAGTACTGATGAGGTACTCAGAGCATGAATCTTGAGAGCAGAGTGTATCTGCAAGCTCCTTTCTCACTTGAGTGGAAGAAATGGGGGAAGTATTTTCAGAAGTACAGTAATCTCATGCCTATAAGGCGCACCGGAGTATGAGGCTGCCCACGGCCACCCGCTCCCGCTTCCCCCACGCAGCAGCTGCCAGCCGGAGCCACCCACTCCCCCTGTGGCTCTCACAGCTCGCACTTCCGGGTTGGCAATTTTCCGAACCTTGTCCATATATAAGGCGCACCGGCGTATAAGGCACACTTCTGGGTTCAGCTCAAAATTTCAGTCAAAAAGGTGTGCCTTATACGCATGAAATTACTGTAGGTGTATTAATGAAAAAGGAAATAAGTCTTCATCTTTTTTTAGGGTTGTTACTTCAGGAGACCATTTAGCACAGCAGATGACCTGGTATCATTTTAGCATTTCTTAAAGTTGCTCTGTTTTCAGCCTTTATAAATTAAATGCTTTATTACCTGTTGTGATGTTGTACACAATGGCATCAACTCCAGCCTTTAGAATGCAGCTTTCCAAAGCTGGGCAAGACATGTGCAGGCAGTTCCTGTTCTCATGAATGGCTCCATGGTAGAACACTGCTAGATTGCAGGAGACTGGAACCCATAAAGAACAAAGTTGAGCTTTTCAGTAGGATGACCATTGCTGCTGTTACTTATTGCTGGAAGTTACTTACGTCACTGTCAGGTTGTGAATGTTATATTTTTGCTCATAATTCAAAATATCATCAAAATTTATATTGATTTTTTTAGTAACTGGTACCTCACTTTCATCCTCCAAAACCATATCCAAACCCCTATCCAGTCTGCAGAGTTCTGCACCACAGACATGCAATTCATGTCTCCTTCTAAAATATACTCCTGTAGAGTACCAGTGCAGTGTGATTCAGAGAAAGTGCAAGGCTTAGGACAATGATTATGTATATTTTTACTCTGAGCCTGAGTTTACCAGGCTAGAGAAAAGGTGGCGGGGTGGGGGGAGGGGTGGTGATGCAGCTGAATAACTGCTATTATTTATTGCTATAACTTCAGTGTTACCTGGTTTCCATGGTGTAAACACAGAATAAGAGAGTGCTTTCTCCAAGGAAATGAATATTCTTGTATTTTAGAGAAGGACAAACTGTGTGTCCCCTCCACTCTCCCTTTCACCATGTCCTAGTCTGATGCCATACTCCATGAAGAGAATGCTGTTGGAATCACTGTCACTGGTTGTTCTCTACAGTAGATGAGAATGAATACTGAAAAGTTACTCTCTTAATGTTGGTATTGCCTACAAGCTTTGCAACAGAGATCTAAAATTTCTAAGATTTTAATGTGTTCCTAGATGTGTCTTCTAAAAAAATACAGATTATCAATTTCCTTTCTATGGGGCAACAGTTAAAACATGCCTCTGCTTTCCTGCCTCAAAAAAAAAATGTATAGAACCTCCTTCCACTCCCTCTATTTCTTCCTCAAGTGAAGGACTGTTTATATAAACATTACCCAAAATGGGGGGTTTAATGTGTGCCAGATCTTGCCAGCAAGCACTGACCGTTCCTCAGAAGGCAGCAGGTTCTGCTGCACTGCTGGGGGGAGATTTCTGCATAACCCTTCAGCAGCTGGGCTCCCCTCCTCTGGGATGCCTGCAGGTCTACCAGGAGGCCTGGGAAGCGCCGGATCCAGCAGTTCTTGTAGAAGGCAGTGGGCGAGCAGAGGCCCTGTGACTCCTCAGCCAGCCCCAGAAGCAGCAGCACTTGTGCTAGTGCCACCAGCAGAGCCATGACCCCGTGGCAGGGCCTCAGGGAACCCCCCTCTGCTCCTGGGGTGCACCAGCACTGCAGAGACCATCCCTGGAGGGATGAGGATGCTGCCAGGTCTGCCAGGGGCATGAGCCAGGGCAGGGGCTCATCCAGACAATGCCCGTGGTGCTGTTTGGGCAGCTGCTGAAAGAAAGCAGACGTTTAATGAGATTGTAAGAGTTATTACTGCTGTTCTCTAACTTACAGTAATTTCACAATTATAAGCCGCACCTTTTTCACTGAAGAATCCAGCCTACCCCAGTAGTGCGGCTTATATTCAGGTGCAGCTTATTTATGGACAAATCCCAGTGAAATGCCAACCCGGAAGTGAGAGCTGGCCAGGGAGGGCACCTGGGGCTGCCTTTAAAGGCTTTGCTGGTCTATGAAAACTGTTGCAACTTGAGCACCTGACACCAAACACAGCTGGCAGCAATTCTGTTACTAATTTGTTACTTTGTTACACATGGATCCTCACTTTTAAAAAGAAAAAAAAAAAGTGCAGCTTATATTCAGGTGCGGCTTATATATGGACAAATCCCGTGGTCTGCCCAGCTACCGGGAGGTGCTGCTTATAATCAGGTGCGGCTTATAATTGTGAAATTACTGTAATTCTTTGGAAATGGGTTTTAAGACACAAAATGAACAGGTTGTTTTTAGTCATTCAGAGAATTTGTTTCTGTGGTCTCCTCTTCTTGTCTCCTGTCCTTAGACCAAACCATGCAAGCAACCTTGAGTTGTAGTGAACAATAGCAACCTCAGCACGTTGTTCCATCTCACTTTGTTCAGGAGCACTGTTACTCTGCACAGAGAAACATCTCTGTCTAGGATCTGAACACTTTGAGTTATCTGGTGAATGCAGAAATTTGCCATCTTTGCTAACAAATGAACCTCCAGCCATAGGTGGAGATCTGTCCCCCTTCCTACACTATTTTTGCAAGAATAATACAATTTTATTTGCAAAGATCTACAACTAGATGAACTCTCTATGACTGGAGAGAGCTGGATCCTCCACTCAGAAAGAAAGTTTGTCAGATAGAAAACACAGCTGGGAGATGATTTTTTAAGCACCTTGGAAAATCTGAAACCTGAAACTCCCACATTTTGTTTCTTAGTAGGACCAAGTCTGATCCCCACTTCCCACAGAAAGGCTTTAAAATATTACAATACACGAGTTGTTTTAAATCCAATGGACTAGATAGTGAGGTTGAGAGAGTTAGGCAGGAGTATGGCCTGCAATAAAAATTGGGTGTTCAATATATAAAAATGTTTTACACTGTGTTTTTACCCTTCAAGATTAGAATCAAGGAATTTCCTTCTTTCCCCGTGAAGTATAGATGAGTTATGTGGAGTGGGGAGAGCCTCAAACTCATTTTAATTCTTTAGTCTTTACAGATGATGTTCATTTTTGCAGAACTAGGCCCCCAGTTTGGAAATGAACTGACAGGTGTAATATTGTGTTCCTTACACAGCTCACTGGAAGATAAAAAAAGTACAGAGCAGGTTAACACCTGTTGATCCAACAGCAAGGCCAAGGCATTATTTTATTCACTGGAACTATAATTAGGAGGATTCAAAATAAATGTTGTATAGAATACAAGAATTAAGCTGTTAGAAAGAGGGCAAGTGGGTAATTCTTCAAGCCTCTATCCTGAAAAGCAGCTCTTGGCACTTGTATTGTTTTATTTAGTTTTGGTAGTTTGATATTTTCATGTCTGTGATAATCAGCACTTAACACATTAAACACACTTAAAAGTACCTGATAGCTTGCACTCAGTGGACTGCATAGGGAAGCTTTTAGACATTTCTCTACCATTGCCACAAGCACTATTGACAGTGTATTTAAAAAAAATATTTGTTTCAGCTTTCCAAATATCCCAAGGTATCACTTGATACACATTGAAAATTTTGAAAGATATGCCTGTATTTGGGCATTACATCCTGTATTTATATGAATTTCATATCTGTTTTGTTCTGTAAGATTTGCATGCAAAAGTGATGATTTCTGATTGGTTTCATCACTCCTAGTCTTCTCTTATCTCCAAGAAGAGAAACCTGGAAGACTGAATAACTTGAGGAAGCGCTTAACAAGGAGATTAAAAGCATCCTTTCCTCCTCCTATTTTTCTGAATAAATTTTAAAGGCAGAAATAGTTGCAGGGAAACTTTGTTTCTAATGAAAGACAAAGCAATTGAAACAAGTAAATAAATGGCTGCTTTGGGCAATTTCCTTCAAAAAGAGGAGACTTCTATTAAATTTCACTGTCTTCTGTCAGCTTCCCCTTAATTTCACTATGACTTTTCAATGGGAAATGTAAATTAGTGCAGAAATTTTAATGTTAATTCTGCAAGAAGGAAATCCCCAAGTCTTACCTGCAAAGCAGCGGCTGATTTTCCATGTGCTCTGCAAAGAGGGACCAAGAGGCTGTCACTGATACAGGGGAGTCTGCAGCCAGCACCTCATGTTACTTAGGAACTCCTTTCACCCGACTCCTCACATTTCCTCCTGCAAAACAAAAAGGCAGGGAGGCCTGTTTCCTGTGAGAATGTGAATGTTTTTGCAGGGCTTCGGTTAAAAAGAAAAAAAAAAAAAGAAAAAAAAAAAAAAAAAAGATAGACCTGCCTCGCTGGAAATTATCTTTTTCGTGATCCTTCTTATAATCAGAAACAGTACCTCAAGTTTCCCACCTGGTCTAGCAGTGAGAATGGCCCAATCCAGGAGCTTCCCAGCACAAAGGATTCATCAGCAGGCATTAACTCTTTTTTTGCCAAACAGAAACAAAAGCAAACACTTTTCCCACATGAAGTAACAGAGATGTCTTCATTTTTGAAATTATATTTAGCTTTTATGAACTATATGGTCTTATCACTCAGAATATGTAAAAATCAGAAAGGATCTATTTAGTTATAGAATTGTGGCATGGTTTGAGTTGGAAGGGACCTCAAAGCTCACCCATTTCCACCCTCCTGTCATGGATAGGGACAACTTCCATTATCCCACGTTGCTCAGAGCCCCATCCAAGCCAGCCTGGAACACTTATAGGGATGGGGCAGCCACAGCTTCTCTGGGCAACCTGTGCCAGGGCCTCCCCACCTTCAGAGGGAACATTTTCTTCCTGATATACGATTTAACCGTGCTCTCTGTCAGCACGAAGGATTACATCTTGTCCTGCACTAAATCCCCTGTCACAAGTCTCTCGCCGTCTTTCCTGTGGGCTCTCTTCAGGCACTGGGAGGCAACAATGGGTTACACTGAGTCCTTCTCTTCTCCAGGTAATGTGTGGCAGAGCAGTTGGAAGGTGACAAGCTGAGGAGTGAGACCCAAGCAATTTCCCAGGTGAGGTATGAACCTGCCCAAGTCCTCCTGTGAATGTCAGTAACGAATTTAATGAAATATGCAGCATTTCCCATGTGACATCAGCATGAAGTTCCCTGTCTGTTTTGTGCTCCACATAAGTAAACTGAATTTCAGGCTGTGTTAAAATCATCTTTATCTCATAGGCACATGTATTTTCCCCTTATTCTAGTAGTGTTAAGGTCAAAGTTTTAGATAAGCCAAGTATATTGATAATTTCAGAATAAGTCACTGTTAAGGTATAAAAGTTATAAAAGACTAATGTAATGAATAATGAAATAATGAAATAATGAAATTTTAAAAATCAAACCAAGTCTTTGATGTTATTTAAATAATGTGCTTGCTTTCTTTCCCCTTTAAAATTTTCCTTGAAATCAAAACACTCTTGCAAAATATCTAAAGTCCAACAAAACAGCATTTTTTGAGAGAACTGTTTTGTCAAAAACAGCTATTAGTGGTCAGGTTTTGGTTTGGAGCAATGTATCACATTTTTAATGAATCTGACCTTCTTCAAGGTTAGGGACAACTGGATCCAAAGATTCTGGTTTCAGTCCCATCCCAGCAACATGGTAAAAAGGAGGTGAAATACTACAGTTTCTCTTCCTGGAGCTTCATGCAAACTATTTTTTAAACCCTTGTTTCCAAGGTTTCCAGGCTCTGAGATTCTCTTGAAGCTTGGCTTCCAACTAATTGTGGGCAAACCTCTGTACCAAGGCTGGGATCTGTGTGCTCAAACAAAGAGCAACACAAATCTTAGCCGGATTAGATTTATACAAATATATATCTAGTGGCATTGCAGATTAATTTGAGCCAAATTTTATGACAAAAAGCACAATGTTTAGCAAACACTAATGAACGGATGCTGATTTATGGCAGAGCTTGAACTAGGCAAAGGAGATGGAGTTTCAATCTTGTGGTGAATTTTACAGAGCTGGATACTGAGTAGAAGTCTTCCATGTGGATTACCATTCATCTTACCTAGTTATTATGTACTAAAATTCATCTCTGCCTGTCTGCACTAGGATTAAAAAATATCTGCTGTTTTAAAAGTACCCAGCTGAGCTTCATCCAAGCACAGCTGCACAAGACATTCCTGGCTGTGGATGCGCAATGCATTTGTGCAGAGCAAACACCCCTAACAGGAGGTACAGCAGCAGGCAGAGCACTCCAGCAGTCTGACCTCCATTCAGGTTTTGTCAGGGAACATTCATTTCACCTGAGGGAGTTTCAAGGAAATTCCTTACTGTGGTGTAAAAAAATGGACCAGGTTGGAAGGCCATTGCAAGGATTTACACTCTTCCACCTCCACTCTGCTGTCTGGTGCGTGGACTTCCTCATGATCCACAGAGAATGCCCACCACACACAGACTCTTGGGACAGAGAGAGCTCAGGATCACAAACTTTAGTATAATCACTCACATGTGACTAATAAATACTTGATAATTAACAATCTGCTTTCAAAAAACATGGCACTCCAAGACTATTTTCAGTAATGTTGCAACATACCTTTATTGCAAGGAATAAATAAACAGTACATTAAAAGCAGAATAAATAAACAGAAAATGTTGGGGAATAACATCCGAGCAAGTGCTGTTAGAAATACGAGTGTCTTCTTTCTTTCTTTTTTTTTTTTTTTTTGAATAGCATTGCTAATGGCACTGGATAAGAAGTGCTTGTGCTTTGTTTGGCTGTAAATCTGAAAAGAGAAATTACCTCTATTTAGCAGGTCATCCTTCACAGATGCTAGAGTTCAGCTGAAGTAAAATTATGCTCTGGTCAGTTCCTGTCAGAAAGGCCAAGATCCTTAGAAATAGACATTTTTCATGTTGAAATACTGCAGGGTAATTCCTATGTTCCATAGATGCTTACTTTGTATCCTGTGACAGGGAAAATACTGAACAATGGCAGCAGTTGGCAAATCCTTTCCTAAAGACCAATTCCTGGCTTGAATAATTCCACTATTACTCAATGCACAGTTCCCTGGCAGTGCAGTATAATTCCCTGGTGTCTCAGAGGGCAGATTAGGGCACTTCATATTTATTATTAGATAGCATGGATACTTTAAATATCCCCAAATTCAGTTCCAGTTAACGCTTTAGACTAATAAGGCTGAAAGGAATTAAATTTTTCCACTGTTTTTTTCACTCAGTCTGGTTCTTTCCTCAGAGCATTCAGTGTGACTCTCTGGTTCTCGAGTATTATCCAATGTCTCTCTGGTTTTACTTATCTTTGTAGCAGTAACTCCTCCTGAGTCTCTGTAATTCCTTGCTTTTGCTACGTTGGGAAAGTCAAGGACTACATAAATGTTTGCCCAGGCAGAGAAAGGCTCAGATTATCTGTCATGGCTGAGTGGTCTGTTACAATGCAGTCCCTGTATGAAAAAAGCTTCTTCCATTTCCACGTCTTTTTAAAAGAAAAGAGTGATCTCTCTTCAGCCTTGGAAGTAATTCAGACATTAACTACAAGGAAATAGTTCAGGCACCAGACACAGGAAAAAATTATGCAGCACAAATGGCCAATGCAACCCTGGAGCAACAGAGCCTTTACTGACACTCCCTGGTGCCTGCACAGTCCCTTTGTTAGCCCTTGAGAGCCCTTTTTCTTGGTATCAATTTGTCTCTCAGGTACTGGAAAGAGATGCCTGAACTGTACAAAGCAGCTTGAAGACTCTGCCCCAGGAGCCAAAGTCTAGAAGACAGGTATTGAAATGCTGAGCAGAGTTACCCTCATCTTCCTATCTGAGTGTCTTGGTTCTTCCGGGCATGTTCTTTTATCATAAACTCATTTCACATCTCCCATGATTGTTTTCACGTTTATTGCTTCACCATGCTCTTGAAGGATGATAGGTAGTCCTTCATATTTGTTTCAAAGACCATACAAATCTTTTATGGCTCTGAACTACACCTTTTGGCTTTGTAGGTCTAGAAATAGAGTTACAACTCTGGAAAATACATTTCTTATTCACTTAAGGTACAACCAAGGTGACTGCTGGTGAAACAGCAAAGCCTTTTCTTTGATTCCAGTATAATAGCATGTATAATTGGTCTTATAATAAACCAGTGTTGCAGCAGAGTGGAAGACAGACAAAATTTTCTCCACAAAAGTGGAACAAAAGGGTAGCCCTTGCCTTCGCAGCCTGGTGCATTCGCAGTGTATGTACTCTATAAGCACATCACATAGGCTGACTGATGAGTGTAGTAAAAAGCAAGGGATCTGCCCTGTCAGCACACTCTAGCTTAGCACAGCTGTCCAGACCTGAGCCTGAAAAAAGCACAGAGAGATGACAATTAGCCCAGTAAAAACAACTGTGTTAAAAACTGATTTTTTTGTAAAAGTGGCCACTCAGTACTGCTGACTCCCTAGGCATGTGAGAGTTCCTGGGCAAAGCTGTGGGAGTTGGTGCCCTCAAAATTTGCTGGCAGGGATAAAACATGCCAGAAGCATTCCAGCTCATTAACAAACCTCATGGACTCTAGGAAGAAGAAGTGGAAATCCCAGGCAGAGTGGCAGGCATAGGCCCATCTGGCAACATACAGCTAGAAAAGAAATATTCCTTCCACCTAGGCTGTGGTGTCAACACTTTGAGGCTGAATTTAACATATCTGACTACATGGGAAAAAGCATTCACCAATTAGGAGCTAAGTTACAAATCCATGAAACATAAGAGACTCCAAAGCAGATGTCTAAAGATGGCAATCCTGCTTGCATTCCAAAAGGACAGCTTGCTCGCCATGCCAAACATGAGATCTCTGTTTTCCTCTGAAGTAGTAATGATTACAATTGCTTGAAATGTTTGCCTGTGGGAATTAAAGGACAAGAAGGAATCAAGGGTTGGATTCCTACTGAGGTGGTGAGACACTAGTGTGTGATAATCTTTTGAAGGCTGAATCTGAAGCAGAGAAAAAACACAGCTGAGTGCTCATACTTCAACTAGGTGTAAGAAACTCAAAAAGCAAAATGTCATGGTGCTTCATTAAGAACAGAAGACAGGAAAAGTGGAATTTGAATATTAATTACATAATGAGGAAGACTGAAAGAGGAACACAAACCAAGTAAACAGTGAAACACATTAGTAGGAAAGAGAAGGTGAGAGGTCATGGTGACCCAGCTAGTGAAGGCTGCTGAAGAGACCTCTTTGGATCTGGTTGAGATCCTATATAAAAGAATTTCAGAACATGAAATGGGCCCCACAAAAGCAAGATGATGAATATGCTTTGAAGTGAGGTGGAGAACAAACATGTGCAGAAATCTACCTCACCTCAAAAAATGCTTTTATAAAAGTCAGCAGAAGTGCTGTAACTGAGATTGACATTTGTGTCATCTCCATGGGCTAGACTTAAGAAGCTGAAGATCAACAAAATGGTGATGAAGGATCATGATCACTTCATAGAGGAAATGCTAAAAAGTAAACTATTCTGTCTTCCTTAAAAGAGAGAAAAAACCAACAAAACAGACTACCATTGAAATGTTTTAATAAGGATGGGAAAAGATCCCTTCTGAGAAGTGAAAATAGGGAGTTGTCTGAAAACTAAGCAAGCTGCACAAACTGAACATGAGTCATCCCCCTGCTAAAGGGAAAGATTTTTTATGGTCTGCAATATTTGAAGGAAATAGCTTCATAAAGGTAAAAAATATATTTTGAACATCTTTATAGTAAGTATCAGCATGTAAGAATACAGGCATGGCAGACTTCTCATCTGTTTCGGCAGGTGGTAGGGTTTTTTTTTAAATAAGGGACTGTCATTGTGTCTGAAGAATATAACAAGGCAAACGTCAAATCTGTCATTTTACCCTTGCCCAAGATGTTCAGTTGTTACTTTGCTCTTTCCTCGTTCATGTCAAACAAACTCAGGACCCTGGTACATAGCTCACTCGTGAGAGGTCCTTAGTTTAAATAGAAAAGATGGAGCAGCAGAACAGGTTATGCGGTGTCTTCACAGGGCAAACAAGGGGCTGGGACACGCCGGAACCAGGAGGGTCAGAGCAGTCACGTATTGCACTTGCCATTGCCGAGTCCCACTGCTGCCTCTGGCCCCTCTGGCTGGGGTGATTCGGCTCGGGAAGCGCAGTGGGGATGCGATGGCTGCAGGCGGGCCGCTCCCCTGTGCGCGGATCCAGGCACACACACGCTGCCTTATCCCTGCGCTTGTGGCTCGGGAATGCTGCTCCTCGCCAGGGATGCAGCGGTACATTTATGGAAGGGGTTCGAGCTGCGGCTGCGATCCCGGCCCAAATCAGGAGAGGGGAGCACCAGGGGGGATCGCTGCGCCTCTGGGCTGTCCCCTGGCGCCCAGCATTGGCCTTTCCACCGTGTCCCTGACTCCCACCCTGGCTGGGCGTGGGGGATACCCTGACGGCCCCCCCGGCGGCCAGCGCCGGAGCGCTCAACATTGCCTTTTTCGGGCTTTTTTTCTCTTCCCCCCCGTGCGCGGTTTTGTTTGTTGGTGTTTTTTTTTTTTTTTTTTCGCTTCCCCCTTGTCACTCCTTGCAGGGCCGGAGCGGCGGCAGCGCCTCCCGGCATCCCGGGGCCGCTCCGCCCATCCCGGCTCGGCCCGGCCCGTCCCGGCCGGCGAAGGAGGAGCCGGCTCCGGCCGGGCAGAGGCGCGGCCAGGCCCGCGGTGAGCGATGTCCCTGGCGGAGCGGCGGCGGCAGGATGAGGAAGAGGAGCGGGAAGGCGAGGCAGGGGATGGGGCCGGTGCCGGCGAGGAGGTGGTGCAGATCCGGCTGGGGGACAAGTGCTACCCGGTGTGCAAGAGGAAGCTGATCGAGCAGAGCGACTATTTCCGAGCGCTCTACCGCTCGGGAATGCGGGAGGCAGGGCAGGGCCAAGAGGAGCAGCTGCTGCGCGGGGGGCTGAGCGCCTTGGGGCTGGAGCTGGTGCTGGACTTCATCAACACGTCCTGCCTGGCCAGGCTGGAGCAGGAGGAGGGCGGCGAGGAGGAGCCGCCGCTGCTGGAGGAGCTGGTGGAGGCCGCGTCCTACCTGCAGGTCACGCCCCTGCTGCGGCTGCTGCTGTCGCAGGTGCGGCTGCGCAACTGCTTCGAGCTGCACCGCCTGGCGCAGGTGTACGGCCTGCAGGACCTGCACGACGCCTGCCTGGACTTCATGGCCGCCCACTACCACCAGGTGCTGCGCAGGCCCGACGCCCGCCCGCACCTCCTGCTGCCCCCGGCGCTGCAGCAGCAGCTGCGGGAGCGGCGCATGAGGGGCAGGGCCACCCTGGTGCTGCTCGGGGACTTCATGGGCGCCTGTCCGCCGGGGCTGCCCGCCGGCTGCCACCCCGCGGGGGACGCGCCCTGGGCCATGCTCCGCTACGACGAGGAGGCGCGGCGGTGGCTGCCGCTGGCCAACAACCTGCCCGCCGACCTGGTGAGCGTCCGCGGCTACGGCTCGGCCACGCTGGACAATTACCTGTTCATCGTCGGCGGCTACCGCATCACCAGCCAGGAGATCTCGGCCGCGCACTGCTACAACCCGTGCCTGAACGAGTGGAGCCAGCTGGCCTCGATGAACCAGAAGAGGTAACCCCTGCTCTCTGGGGGACACGTGTGTCCCTGTCTGCTGTTGAGATAGATCCTCTTGGGTCACTGGCACTGGCTCAGCCTTAGGGACACGATGCTGTCTGTGCTCTGAACCGCCAAGCAAACCCAGTGAGAAAATTCTTTTCCGTCTTTCTTTGTGGTGTATTGTAACTCCAGTTAAGTACGTGACAAGTTTTCCTACTCTTAGTGAGGATGCACAGGCTACACCAGAGCTGGAGATGGCTGAAACAATTTAGTTGCTGCAGTTTTCCAGTGGTTTGTACTTTCAGAAAAATCTGAATATTTTGTAGGCCTGCACTTCAGTGCAGGAAAACGTCAGGAAGATGGTGAGAAATTTCTCACTTGATGGAAATATTTGGATCTGGGATTCATCGTTTTGACAGTTTTTCTTTTTAACCTTTATCTGTTTGAACCATTTATTACACATCAGTGTTTTAGTACGCATTCAGAAACTGTTTATATTTGTGAGAGTAATAGAGACCTAGCCTTGAGGAGGGCCCTAGAAGAGAGGCCTCCCCCCTGGCCAAGGTTGTGGCTCCTCTACCTTAATCACACTTTGGAGATACAAAAACAAAAGCTTTCATATCACTGAAACAAATCGGCTTTGTTTCCATTCTAGTAGAAGTATTGTAAATTTTATCTTTTCTATCTGAAAAAGAAAATGTCAGGAGGTCAAAATTCACTGTAGAATGGAAATCCTTTTCTCTATTGAGTGAATTGAAAGAGCATGCACAGAGACCCATGCCGCTGGCATAAATGCTTTGTATCTGGGTAGTTAAACTGCAGTCTCTATTCCTGGCTCTATTTAGCTTTTGCCACCTAAGCCCCCTTAAAACAGGGATTAGACCTAAAATTAAGTCTTTCCAATTTCACCTTTTTTCCCCCCAATTCTTGTATTGTGAGAATTTTACTAAAATAATCACCTTCCTAATCAGTCATCACAACTGATCAAAAAACATTTTTCTCACTGTTTCTGACTGCTTGGAACGGCGCTGGGGAAAAAAGTTTCATCTGTAGAATGAATGTTTGGCTTTTAAACACCACAAACACCTTTTCTTACATACCTGTTTCTTAGAGGCTGAGCCTGTAGCAGAGTTCCCTGGAGAGCTGAGATGTTTTAGCTGGCTTCATTCGATGGCAGGACCTGTGTAAATGGGCTTGGGAGCACGTGGCCTCGCTGGAAAAGGAGGATGGGGTCAGCCTACACAGTGTCTCCTATGGAAACTAACTTCATCACAGGAGTTCCACACTGATCAAGTCAAGAGGTTCAGTTTGTGTGATGTCCATAGCAAGAGAGCTGTTACTATGTGTGTTGACTCTGCAACATAGGTTTTTAAAAAATACCTTTTCAAGGCCATTTTTGCTCCTTACAGTTTGTGTATTCAAGCTCTAGATCAGGACGTTTTCCTCCACACTTACCCCTTTTTTGTTTTTGCTAGGATGTGTAATCATTATACCTGAAATAAACACATGGATATTTTCTCCTATTACTGTTTTCAGTGGCATTGCCACACCAACTTAATCTTCAAACCCATCACACGTGACAGCAAAGTGTTGCTTAGAATAGAATTTCACATTAACCATTTACTGCAGAAAGGCAGCAGGCAAATGGATATTTTTGGAATAATCTCTAGTCTTACATTCCATGGTAGTTATTGCAGGCCAAAAAGTATCCAGAATTACACCTGCAAAGTCACAGTGAGGATGTTGCTCCCTGAGTAACTGGGGGAGTTTTTTTCATGGAAACTCAGCTGAGCCCTTCACAAAACACATTTCTGACTTTACCAGATTCATGGAGTCTCAACTCCACAGTTAATTATTAGTTTTTCTGTCTGACATAACTTGTCAGCTCCCTGATGACCTGCTTGGTGTTTTGTGGCAGGGAGGGCTGGCCTGCGCCCTAGGAGCCAAGAGCAGGACCATTTTTAATGTGACGGGTTTGTATGCTACAATGTCCAGTGCTGATGCCTGTCTGCCACATTTCTGTGCTGCAATTAGAGCTGCAGTTCGCTTGGCATTGTATTTTTAGTTTGTTATGCTGTAGTAAAATAAAAAGAGTGGTTTCTCAGACTTCTGGTTAGAAATTGTAGCCATGTGACTGTCTGGCAAATGAATTTATGTCAGCTGATATAATTACATCCCATGGATGAAATTCGACATACCTTCAGGGAGGGCTCTAGTTTCCATTGAAGTTGATTTGACTTCAGACAGCAGAGGATCTGGATTTGTCCTGCAGGAGTGACTGCATGTGTTGGCCTTGAGGGAAAGCTGAGGAGTTGTGGATATAATTTTGCTGCTCTGCTGTTAATGTAAGAGTTTTCTGCCCTAAACAAACCTTTTAAGTTCTATGGTATTTTTATCATGAATTATTTCCATTGCACGCAGAGATGAAACACTCCTAACTTACTTCTGAGTAGAAGACAAAAGCCACCTGCATGTTTAGCAGCCATTCAGGTTTTGGTCTTCACTGTTGGCTTTCTTTTTAGGTGTACGGGTCTTACTACTTTTAGTTTCAAACTTTTTCACAATAAGCAGCTACTCCTGTATAATGTTCTTGTGATGCCCCCAGGAGCTTCAGAGAGTGTTATTCTCAATTTGTGCGTACCCAAGGAAGCTAAAATAATGTGCTCAGGCTCACGAAGGAAGCCTGTTACTGAGCATGAGATTTATCATCGACTGAATGCTAAATCCAGTGCTTATCACAAATAGTCCACAACAGATCATGTCTTCTAGACCTTTTCATTCTAGAGGTGTTTCTGTACTTGGAATTCTCAAGAGAGAGAATGACCTGGACTTTTTAATAGAAGCAGCTCCATGTAAGGGTTGCCCAAGATCACTTGTGATCTTTGGGGTCAAAAAGGTGACAAAGTGCATAGGGGACTGTTGCAGTAATGTCCTTGAATGCCTTTCCAAACTTTTTTTTTCTTTCTTTCTTTTTTTTTTTTTTTTTTTGTGAACACTGTTGAAATTTGCTTTTTAAAAATAATATGCTCATAGGATTTCTGCTGCAGGTGCCAGTTAGAGCTGTATATTCCACTTCTATTTCCCTTCAGAATATTCCTACTCATGGCAGGTAAATCTTCCAGGCCTGGAAGACTTGTGTATGCTCCAGGCTGGAATTATGCACATGGAACATGATTTTTGTGAGCAATCTGTGCCTGAATCCCTGCCACTCTGAGGATTCTTACAGGAATAAAGGAGATGATGCTTCTGGGGAATACTTGTTGTTCAGGAGACCTTCTTCCTCCTATTTTACTGTTTTTAAAAATTCACTCAGAACTCTTCTGTGCTGGAAGAAAATAGACTTCAAAATTTTTTAAGGTTGGATCCATCCATACCTTACTTACCACAAATGTATCACACACTTGTGAAGCTAAATGTTTGATGCAGTGTACTCTGCAAATTCACATAAGAAATATAAAAAAAGGGGGAAAAATGGAATTAATTGAAAATATGTAAAACGCTTTGGAATTGCTCCATAATTGTTCTTTCATGATTCCTCGTCTCTGTTGTAAGTGCTTTAACTCTAGAATAAGGAAGTCATCTGATTTTTAGAAAGTTTTAAGGTTAAATTGATCATTTGGCAGGAAGAAACAACGTTGGTTAATCCAAGGCTTGTGTTCAGCAGCAGGACCAAGGCTACCTTGCAAATAAATACACATTCGACTTGATCCTCCAGCAGTGTAAATTCCAACCTACACTGGAATCCTCCTCCCAGGTGTCTTGTTCCCATGTTTAGCCACCCCTCTGATCAGGAAATCCTCCCCAGTATCTGGGCTAGCTCTTCTTTGTTGTACACTAAGTGAGATTGTCAGTGAACAAAAACCATGTATGCTGGTCCTTCATAGCCACTGCCACCATAGCCTCCTGCAGATACACCTGACACAATCTAGAGCCACAGGGAGGAGAGATTTGGGAAGCTGTGTGCAGAAAGCCTCTCTGACCTCCAGCTCCTTTGAACATGCACTAAATTTTCCTTCCTTTGTGCATGCAGCGCTTTGCACTTTGTTCAGTGAAGAACAGATTTTGAGGGATGGCAAAACCCCCACAGTTCCCACTTGTTGCTGTTCCCAGGGTCCTGTTCCGAGTGAATGGGGGCAGCAGAAGGCAGCTTGTACCTTGGCTTGTCCCAGCAAGAAGGGACCCACTAGGCCTGATTTTTGGAAAGTGCATCTTGGTCCCTCAGGTTCAGACAAGTTGCAGATGTGCAAGTGGAGTTCTGTCTTGGTTGAATCTGATGGATTTGGCCCCACTGTTTCCAGGCTGTAGTCCATGGAACAGTTGTTGCTTGTGGAGAGCTGGATCCCTGCTCAGTGTTTGCTTTCCTTGTTTCCAGCTGCTCCAACACATTAAAAGAGAGTAAAAATGCACAAAATATTTCCTAATGTGCACTCTCCATAAAGATACCTGCTTTTACTGTCATGTAAAGGTGAATGGCAGAAGTTTTTCATAACATATTGAGCTGTTGTCCAAACTTTCATATGAAGTGTGCTGATGGGTACTTGCCGCCACTTTTGAGTAAAACGAACCTTATTGTTAATGAATTCCATAAATCTGAGATACCTCCACTGAATGTCATCCATTTTAATGAATGGTTGGAAGTAGTTAAATGGCTGACAAAACTGTCTGTGGCCTCCTTTTAGAATATTTAAAGCTGAAAGTTGTGCTGTTTGTGTTTCAGTAGATAATTTCCCCAGTGATTTTTTTCCCCTGTGTCAATTTGTGGAAATTTTTATTTCTGTCCTAATTTTCACAGCAGGTATATTTCTTTGAAAAACGTGATGTTTTGCAAGTAGTTATCTTCATTTCGTACCTGCTTTTGATTGCCCTATTGTTCTGGATTCTCTGAAATGGAAAGCACAATTGCTATTGAGGGAGTATGAACAGACTGACCTAATCATAAATGTCAGAGGGGAAAAAAAAGGAATAAAAAGCAATTAATTCCTTCAAAGGAGCGTTTTCATTTCCAAAGCTGTATCAGGCTGACAAGAACAAATTGATTCCATCTGGAAACAAATCCTTTTTCCAAATACATTTAATAAAAAGAAGTTGCAGGGCAGTCTGCAGCTTTGCAGGGTTCATTTTGTCCAGACAAAACCCTGCAAAAGTACTTAGTAGTAAATTTTGAATGTTGGATTCCTGCAGGGTGGACCTGCCTTTGCTGCCCAGGAGGCCGGTGCAGGTCTGAAGCATTATTTCAGTTTTACAGACATAACACAGTTCCCTGTTTGGCTTTGCACCGAGCTGGTGCACTCCAGGGACTGCCACACATCCAAGTTAATTGGGATGCTCATGGTAAAATCTCAATTGGCTCAGCAGAAGGGAAGGAACAATCTTTCTAGGCAGTGAGACTGTTCCTGGGGAGAGCAGCTGCCCTAGCTGGAAGGAAGAGCTGCATACAAGAATTCTGTCTTCACATCCTCCAGTTTCGTCCTCCAGACCTGCACCTTTAATCCCCATGGAACATTTCTTTCTGTCTGCATTATCTGCAGAGTGTAAGTTGGGAGACTTCTCATGCTCCAGGAGTTAGGAAGTTGTCCTTTGCCATGTGTGAATTTTGAGAGCATAGTGGAACAGACTAAGAAATAAATGACCACTTTGGAGAGCTCTGCTCATGGGTGCAATACAGTTTTAGTTCAGCTGTGGGGAGAACATAATGTACAGCTAGATCTTGCTTCAGAGGATACATTTAGTGGTTTAATGGCTGGTTAGGGTACAGAAGATTCTCTCTTCTTTCTTTTGCAGAACAGGATTCAATGTGTTCCACTTTAAATTGCTTTTTTATTAAGGTTATTAAAAAGATTCTGTAATACAGCCTAAAACAAGTAGGCATTCGCAGGCATCCATCAAGTCTTGTTTGAAATTTCTGCTATTTTAGATGAAATTATATCCTTCGCTGTGTTTCCGTGTAATCCATTTTTCTCTACCAGTGGCACATTGCTAAAAGCCTAATAAAAATGAGCTGTCTACTGAGCACATTGGTTAACTGAACATTTAGAGCTAAGCTGCCACAGACCAAGAAACAAAATAAAATATTCCTCAGTCTCAGCAGCATCATCAATAACATTCAAACTGTCACTGGTTACTGTCCTGAGTAATTGAAGTGTAGTTACAGCATTTTGGTCTTGCACAGAGGAGTTTAGGTGCTCGAGATACCTCAAGTGGCGGTGCAAGCTGTGAGTGGTGATGAGTGTGTCAGAGCCTGGGTAGGAAGAACTTTCCTCTGTATATCTGTACATGGATGCACCTCATTTCTGCAACCTGTTCTTTCAGATCCAACTTCAAGCTGCTGGCTGTCAGTGGAAAGCTCTATGCCATTGGTGGCCAGTCCCTTTCCAACGTGGAGTGCTACAACCCGGAGAACGACTGGTGGAATTTCGTGGCGTCCATGCCAAACCCTCTTGCAGAATTCTCAGCTTGTGAATGCAAGGGCAAAATCTATGTTATTGGAGGATACACTGCACGAGGTAACAAGTTTGCTGTTACTTCCTGTTGGTTTTTACCTGATTGTTTCCAAGACCCTGATAATTTTCTCCTGTTTTTCAGGAAGGCCTTTGAACTCCTGTAGAAGGCTGTGTAATGCTGCTTAAAACACGTAGAAATAAATTGTTGTAGAAAATAATTGACAAACAAAACAAAACAATAGCTCTGTCAGGGAAGAATCAGGTATTTATATTATTTTTGAAAGCCTGTGTGGACCTGGGGCTCTATTACATTGAGAGAACAAACGGATGGATACTTCAGCACCCAGCTTAGCTACTAACCCTTTTCTTAGATTTTGATCACACAGTGCAAAGAGGTCTCAACAGATACATTTGGTTTACTTTTTAAATACCTTGTTTAGACTGTCAGAAGGAAAAATTAATAGAAAATATCTACCTGCCTTAGTATTTCTCATATATTAACAGATGTCATGGTCTTTTCAGTACAGTATTTCAGTGTTTCAGAGGCAAATTCAATCTATACTTTAATAACTTAATAGAACAGTCAAAAGCTGAAGCAAGAAACAACACTTTTAGCTTATTTAATTTCTGTACCGAATTTTCAGAGAAACTG
>VRYO01000369.1:4744887-4797188 GCA_009812075.1 Sialia sialis
TTTTTTTTTTTTTTTTTTTTTTTTTTTTTTTCTCTCCTTAAGTGAGGATCCATGTGCAACAAAGTAATGAGTTACTAACAGAATTGTGCCAGTGCGGGGTTTGGTGTCAGGTGCTCAAGTTGCAAACAGTTTTCATAGACCAGGGAAGCCTTTAAAGGCAGCCCCAGGCACCCTCCCCAGCCAGCTCTCACTTCCTGGTTGGCATTTTGCTGGGATTTGTCCATAGATAAGCCGCACCTGATGATTAGCCACCTCCTGGGGTAGGCTGGATTCTTCACTGAAAAAAGTGCGGCTTATAATCGTGAAATTACTGTACTTTTTTTTAATCCAGTGGGCTAAAAGAGCTCCCATTTGTTAATTCCTTAAGTACATAGTGCCATTTTTTGGGAGGAAGACATTTTCTCAGAGCTTTAGAAGCCAATTTTTTAAACATGTCATATGTTCGGTATTTACCAGGATTTTGTAAGTTTGAATTTGGCTTTTGCCCACTGCAGTTGACCACAGCAGTTTTAAGGGTTTTCTTTCCAAAAAGAGATGAAATTGGAAGACACATCAGCTTTTACAGACAGTATTGCAAGCAAAGCTAAATAATTTTAAAGTTTATGAAAGACACACTGCCGCCCCATAAGGACCTTCTGGTAATGAAAACTCTCAAACTCATTTTGTCCAGACTATTCTGACCCACAGCCTGATGGTTTCTGTGTGGAAAATGTACCTGTGTCTATATGGAGAGCTGTGCTGTGCTGTGTGTGCTGCAGTCCCAGTCTTCTGGTCATATCCACCACAGGATCTGCTGGGGCCACTGCTCCCTCATGTCCAGCACTGGGACTCTGAGATGTCTGGCATGAAGCACTTATGCTGAGAAGTCAGATCCAAAGGGAAACATCCTGTGAGACAAGAGAATGAGGAGAAGGGGTTGAAATAGGTTATTGGGAAGTCTTGTCTCTAGAGACCAGGGTTAGAGGTTTGGCATTTTTATCTAGAGAGTGAGAAAGAAGAGGTAAGCTGAAAAACCTCTGATTTGGTTGAGTGCCACACAATTACGGGAGGACCAGCTTTTCTCCCACGCCCTCTGCCCTCTCCAAGTCGTTTGTCTGATGCTTGTGCTGCAGAAAAGCACAAGCTTTTGGATAGTAGATTGTATTTTGGATAATGGATAGTATTTGCTTTAGCTGATCAGGCTGCCTACTCCTGGTGTCATGAAGAGGAAGATTGGCATATTGCTGATTCAGACGCCGTTCTTTTAAAACTCCTGAACAAGGCATGTGCAGTCAGGGTTGCTATCCTCTGCAAGCTCCTGACTCAGTACTTGCTGCCTGTGGATTCAGCTGGAGGAGAGTTGTGAGTTACCTCTGGCTTTCTCCACACTCCAGGGGATTGCTGCTGCCCTCCGAACCTCCCAGGTTTGGAGACCTTTCCCAGGTCTTTTCCTAAAAGCCTTTTTCAATGGAAATAGGGCAGTAAAACAGTAGGAAGTTTTGAGCAGTGGATGAATAGCACATTTAGGCTTCTGCTTGAATCCAGAATCACTCAGGACTACAAACACCTGTGCTTATTATAAATAATTTCCTGAACAGGAGTCTAGAATAACTTTTTCTGTGACATCTTGGCTTAGGACAGGTAGCAGACTTAGAAACCAGAATTGCCACAGTTACTGGTGATTTTCCTTTTGAATTATGCCAATGTCAGAAAGTATTAAGACCTAAATATCTGAGAAACACTAAGGTTTGTTTGCTACATAAAATGCATACAGGAATTAATGTTTTTTGTGTTAGGTTCTTTTTAGTAATTTTTGGTATTTCTGTATACACCTCAGATTTTGTGGGCTGTCTTTTAAATTAAAGAGCTTTCTCTTGAGACTGCACTTTCCAAAAGGTGGCAGGATCTGAAATTTCCTACTGTAAATAATAATGACACTTCTTGAATAAGGTCCTTCTCTTGAGTTTGCAACTCTCACTTGTGAACCTAGATCCTAATAGAAATTTTATGACACTATAGAGTTCAATTTTTGTATTGTGGGTTTTGTTTTGGGTTTTTTTTTGTTTCAGTGGATATAAAAGACCCAGGCTGTGAACTGAGAATGTGAGGGCCACATTGCAATCGACTTCTATTTCATACACCTCCTCTGAAATAGCACATTTTCCAGGAGAAGTTTACTGCTATAGATACTTGGGATAATTGGGACTTCTCCCATAATGAGTCAGAGAATGATAGGTTGGTTGTAGGCAAAGGTCATCTATATGTAGAGCTGCAGTTTCACAGAGCGCTGCCATGAAAATAATCTGAGTGCAAATAGTGGATGAGGCAGCACCTCCCTGATCATGCCACTGATGCACCTCATTCATGATAATCCAGTTATATTTCTGGTTATTTATACCGTGCCCTTACGGAACTTGTCAGTATGTCCCTGTCTGCTCTTCCCCCTGGGACCTCTTCTGGAAGTCATCATGCAGGACTGACTGGTATCTTGGAGCAGATTTAATAAAAGACCTGTCTGGAGTCTGCAAACCTGTTCCTGCTTGTCACTTGAGATTGGATTTGAGCTGAGATCTCCAGAGACTGGAACTGAATTTACTGAGTCGTGTGCATTCTGTGATAATTTAGTGAAGCCTTGGGCACAGCCAGGGTCTTCACTGTGCCATAAATCAGGGTGGCATTGTAACAGATTTGTGGAATAACACTATTGCAAACATGAGCACCCACTGAGTTGTGAATTGTGGAGATGATTTCAGCTTCCTTCTGAGCTTCTGCCTAATGGCAGGGCACAGAGTTCCCGATTCTTAGACGATTTTGACAATGTGTGTTTCTGTCTTTATACGGTATCATTAGGTCATCCAGGCCACTTGTTGAAATGGAACCAGCTTTACAAATTTTATTCCATAAAACTTCGATTTATGGAATTAAATGCAAAGTGTCAAAGTTAAGCTTGGATGATAAATCATCACTTGACAGCTATTAGTGAAGTGTACAAACTATCTTCATGATAGTTTGATTCATCTGTGACCACTTCTGGAGAGGAGAATATTGCTCCGTTTTCCTCTTTGTAAAAGAATCCTTATCAATCAGAGACAAAATTAAAAGCATAAGCTAAAACATAGGGATTATTCTGGTAAAATCTGAGGGCCCAGACAGTTTACATCATGTAATGTGCCAGAAGTAGCATAATTTTTTTCCCCTTGCCAAGGAACAGAATGTTCAAAGTTTCTTGTCAAAGGCAAAGAGCTGCAGTTGTCAGTGATCACCATTTCTCCCCTGGCTTGCCCTGCACATGTGTGAGCAATCTGCAGTAAAGGCAGAGAAAAACGCTCCCCTGTGAGTACCTTCTGACAGAATTATTTATTTGTGAACATCTCTCTGTTCCAGGCAGGAACATGAGCATCCTGCAGTACTGTCCCACTTCTGATTCCTGGACCAACTTGGAGCTGTGCGACGTGCACGTCCGCAAGCAGCAGATGCTGTCTGTGGAGGAGACCATCTACCTGGTGGGGGGCTGCATCCTCGACCTCGGACCAAACCAGAGATCCAGCCCCAGCGAGGACGTGCTCACTGTGCAGTCCTACAATATTGCCACCAAAGAGTGGCTCTACCTCAATGAGAACTCATCCAAATCTGGCCTGAACTTGACTTGCACTCTCCACAACGATGGAGTCTATATCTTGAGTAGGAATATTACTGTGTCCTCCAGCTTGGAGCAGCGTCTCTTCCTGAAGTATAACATTTTCACGGACACTTGGGAGTCGCTGGGGCGCTTCCCAGCCTTTGGACAAAACATTCTGATCTGTTCTATGTATTTGCCTGATGGGCGAGAAGCGTAACAGCACGAGAGTTTTCAGTTCATTAATCGTTCTTTGATGAAATACTGCTCCCTCTGAATAATTCCATTTTCCAAATGTAATGTAGGTGCATAATGCAGGCGTAAAATACTGATTCTGTTCTCTAAAAAGGTTTCAGAATCCATTATGAAGAGAAATGCTTCCAGAAATGGTTTTAAGGTGTCGATTAAAATTTTTACAGGTTTGGATTAAAATTTCACCAGGTATTGTTTGCAATTTAACCGTAAAATTATTTTGTTGGCAACTGATACAGGAGTTCCAAAGACAAAACTGATCAGTCTGGTTTTATTCTTCATCTTAATAGATAGCGTAGAACAAAACATATACATTTTAAAAATGGAAACAATTCAATAAAGTAAATAATTATTATAATCAAAATCACAACAGGATTCATTTCTTTCGAACTACAATTTTTACTCAATGTTCTGTCAAATTCACACTGTTTAAAATTGTTTATACAATCTCATTTTAATTTCTTCCATGGCAGCAAGTGATATTCTCAGAGATGTCAGCAATTGGGGTCCCATGAAGAAGAATTTCTTCTGAATTACTTGTAGTGCAATGCTTTGCCAGAGTCTGGTAGGAATTACCTAGAAGCTACAGTGCTGATTGGAAAGTAGATGCTCCTTTAATGGAAGTTGGCAAGATTTCTTGTTACTATTAAGATGGAGATAAAAAGGCTCTGTATTCAAAGAGTGGAGTTTTCTTAATTGTCATAAAGTTTTAAGTTTCATTTACCTTGTTACATTCTGTAGTAGTTAAAACTGAGTTTTAAAGATTTGGCAGCAAGCTGCATGTTGTGAAAATGTCCCTGAGCATGTGAACAGGTGATCCTGCTCCAGGCACATCCTGATTGGTAACACTCCTGTGGGGCACACGTGAAAGGCTTGGCTCTTGTAAATGACTCCCTGAGCATGTCCCCCAGAGCAGGGATGTGAGTGTTGGCTCGCTCTTGTGTCACCAGGAGAGGTTGCCCCAGGCTTGCCACCCAGTGTCCACCCAGTGTTGTTCCTCTCTGTAAAGGGCACTGTAAGTTGGTCACTTTGTGGGGATTCTGGAGTAGATAGTGCAGGAGCTTCTCCCAGTTCCTGCCTCTTGCCTGAAGATTGCAGCCATGACTGACCCCTTTTCTCCTTGCAGCTGACAAGTGCAGAAGCATCTTCTTGAGGTGTCTGTCCAGGTCTGCAATGTGTGTCCTCACAGCAAGGAGAGGAAAACTCTGGCAGTCGTGAGAAGAGCTAGGCTAAACATGTGCTAAATACATTGCAGGGATGCTGGTTCTGCCCCAGCTGCTTATCCACATGATGAGATTTAAAGCACCTGAACACATTCTTAATGTGGGGAGATGTCTTTTTTGTTTCTTCAGTAGAATTCAGGAATCTGAATCTCTCGAAGACAGGGGCCAGTTTTACTAAGGAGGAGGAGGAGGCAGCAGTGGTTCCCTCAAGGTCCTTGTAACTCCCTGCCTTTCCATGGTTTTGAATGAAATGAGTTCTTGCTAAAGGGTTATCAGTCTTAAAGTGCCTTGCGAATCACTACTCACATATTGATCTTGGTGCTTCCAATCACCTGTAGCAATCTAAACAGAAAATCCCAGGAAGCTTCTACAGAATGAGGGCATTTGTGTCTGAGCATTTTTGGGATGAAAGCACCTACAACACAAGGTGTCTGGGATTTACCTTTTTGGGTGGAACTTTGGCAGCCTGGTGGAGAGTGTCATGCCTCAGCCCAAACTGGTGCCTGCCACTGAGCTCTGACTTCAACTAGCTAAGTCCATGTTGATGTGTTTTTATTTCCTTTGAAGACATTGTGCAGCTGCTCTGTTTTGACAGTATCAGACCACACAATTGCTCTTCTGCAGTGAAGCAATAAGGTGACTTTCATAAGATGCCTCTTCCAGAAGTGTTTGAGAATAAATATAAGCAGGGTGCCATTGCTTGGTGATAAATTCTCTCAGTCACATTATGCTGCTTGCTTTCCTAAATTCCTTTCACTTCCAGATTCAGTACCCTGCAGTCAACTGTGACCAATATTGGTGGAGGGAATCACATCCAAGTTGCAGCATTCTCTTTCCTAGCAAATTAACTGAGAAACCCCATCACTCCTAGGTTTGCAATGGGGTGTATCAAATCAAGTCCTTTCAAACCCATTCATTTCTTAGTGCAGTCATAATTCCAAAAGCTATGACATCATCTTCTTGGTGTGATTATCCTTTTTCAGAAGAGGCCTTTACACACTGGGTTTATCTTGGTTTCAACTTCCAGCAAAAAAGTGACCACCTTGAAAACATGCTCAAATGCAGAAGACAAAGATGTGTCTGACTATAAATACAGTCAAACCCTTTGTTCAGTCCATGATACAAATGCCTCCTACACTGACATCTACAGAACTGCAGTCACAAATCAAAAATGGTGTTTAATTTAGTGGTAGCATTAATTAGTGTAATATTCTAAATGTACTGTGTTACTACAGCTGAAATAAAAATAAAAACAAAACAAAAAAACCCCCAAAATCCTTTACCGAAACCTATGCAGTGTTTGTGGCCCCATACCTCAGGAAAGAAACTAAACACTGTAATGACTGCCTTGTGCCCTGTTAATTTTCTTTCTATGAGTTTTATACTCCATATTCACTTTTTACATTTTGGGGCAAGGAGAAGTGTCTGAGAACCCCTAACAGAATAATTAAAACACTGCTTTTTAGCCAATGGAAGTGTTCAGTGAACCAGTGTGCTCTCCTTTCTCTGGGCATGGGAGGAAAAGACTCTTAATTTTAGAAGCAGGCTGAAGAGTCCTTGCAGTCTGATCCACTGGAAATTCCTCTGTTTTCCTCATGTTGCTCCTAACTTACCATGTGGGCTTGGAGAGATCCTTCCAGCTCCTGGCATCTGCATCTCCAAAGGGAGTGGGGATGTTCATCTTGTGGGAATACAAGGTTTGTCTGGTATGGCAGAGTTCCTGACCATATGAAGTACATTTGTCCTCAGTGCTGTAACTGCTTCCTTGGCTATTCAGACTGCTTCAGCAGGTGCTAATTACCTCAACCTCTGCTAGTTACCTGTATTTTGAACTAATGGCTATTTCCTGTCTGTTTCTTTCCTTCTTTCCTTCTTTCTTTTTTTCTGTTTGGTCACTCAGCAGTCTGTAGTTCATCTAAGTTTCCTGATCTTGGTGTTCCCAAGTCTGCATCTAAATTCCACACTGCTGCTTTCCTGCTGGCTCTGGGTTATCCAGTGCTTTATATATCCATTATTCATCTTCTCTGCGTCATGGATAATTCCCCTTGGTTCTGACCAGCAAAGGCTGACTATGGTAGAGGATGATCCTGAGTTGAAGGAAGGAACAACAGCCCCCAAAAGCCCTGAGGGAGGAGTAAATGGAAAACTCTGGGAACTCAGTCCCTCCTTGTAAAATGCAGAAGCATTTAAGGAGGTTGCTCACATCAAGGCTAAGAGGGAGCATAAAAGTTTCTTCCTTTCCAGGAATGGTTTGTGGTTTTCAATGTGAAATAAGAGTTGTGTGGGGCTTAGTTTAATCTCTCTGTCTGCTTTCCATGGGTTTCCCTTTCTGCCCTGTTCGGCTGACCTCTTGAGCTTATTATCTGTGTTTTACATTCTTTGAGGATTTTGCCTTTCTACATCAGTGTCCAGACCATTTTGCTGAAATCATATGATAGCAGTTTGTTGGTCTTTCCTGTCTGTTGCTCTCGTTTTCACACTTACCTGTGTCTGTGTGTCACAAAATAGTTTGTAATTCAGCT
The DNA here is from genome assembly GCA_009812075.1 of Sialia sialis. Lineage (NCBI taxonomy): Eukaryota > Metazoa > Chordata > Aves > Passeriformes > Turdidae > Sialia > Sialia sialis. Next base: position 4,752,480 of record VRYO01000369.1, read on the forward strand.
ATGACCTTTTCATTTAGTTAATTCTGGGCTCTGGGAAGAGAAACTTACAAAGCTACAAATGTTCTGTTTCCTTTCACCCTCATTTCAGTGAGAAATGATGCTGCAGGTACTCCGTTTGTGGGAATTGCTGTGTCCATGACAGGACAGAGAACAGAGGGCATGGAGTGCAGTGACAGCATTTAGCACGTGACATGCACAAAGCCCACCACATGCAGAAATTTCTCCATCCTGCCATCCCTGTGAGGTAAGATACACCCTGTAAATGGTGTTAAACCAGAGACATCTTTGGAACAGCTGCTGGTAAGACCAGTGAATTTAGAGGTGTTCATCAAGAGCCCTCCTTGATGTAATATTATTACAATTTACTTTTTCTTCTAGGGCCGTTATAATTGTCTGGTATCCCACTGAATGCCTTTTTATTTGGTTTTAAGGGAAGTTTTGCCCTCTTAAAGGTAGGGCCTTGTTTTATTATGAAGACCAGAGCTGTGTCAGAGGGCAGTTATGTTGATTTTTGCACTTAGAGTAGTGGCCAAAGGGTGGCTCCCCAGCCCCACAGTAAGGTTTAGACAGAAAACTTAAACCTCTTTACTGCCATTCTTGGACTGTGATTTCCATCTAACCAGCTTTGAGCCTAGTTTAGTGCAACTCTTAGTTGTTTTTTTTATTTCCTGAGGAGAGTGAAGTTTGGAAAAGGAGTCTGGATTTTGTGAACTAATAGGGATCATGCATTCACAGATTTAAAATTACTCTCCCAATTATACATGCTATATAGATTTTTTTCCTAAAAGCAGTGACATTACCAGTAAGCACATGCTGTTATGTCCTGTAAATGTCAGTATTTTCTAAAGTAAGACTTGGTTTCTTTATTGCAATTAGAAAAGTAAACTAGGAATCATTGCAATTCTTCTACTTTTCTAGTGGATGGCTAATTATACAGGATCGTTTTTAGAATATCTGATTTTATGATGTGCTGCGTATCTTCAACTTATATATGCTTCAGGAGGAGAGAAGGACATTCAGCACCTGAGCAAAGATGTTTCCTTCTTTTTGGTACTTAGACCATTATTTAAGGTTGAGCAGTGATCACAAACTCTGAATCATCCTTCCCTCACTGCATTTTTCAGATGAAATTTAGGATTATTTTCTCAGGTGATTTTCCACTGTGATATTTTCTAGGTGTATTAAAGGGTCTGCTGTCTTGTGATAAGAACACCTTTTATAAATACTTCTCAGCATCTTCAAAATTACCTACTCTGTAAACTTTCTGGTTTACTTATATTAGTTATGCTTTGACAGACGATTTTGTAGAATTTTGAGTTCTTTACTTAGTATTGATAGTATCAGGGGTTTCAACAGTGTAAGGTCAGGGAATTATTTGTAGCTCTTCAAGGACATGACTCCTGTCGTACAAGGTCTGAAATGTAAAAAGTGTCATTACTTCATTTCCTTTGAAACTTAGTCTAATTTACAGTTAACAAATTTAATTGTGTTAATTTACTAATTTCAAGTTTTACACCGTTCACTGAAGTTAAAACACTTGCAATTGAGCAGTGGTTGGGGATGTTACAAGGGCTCTGTGTTCATCTTTGAATATTGTTATTACAATTTATTTTTTCTCCTGGGTCCATCATAATTGTCTGGTATCCCACTGAATGCCTTTTTATTTGGTTGTAGGGGATGTTTTTCCCTCTTACAGGTAGGGCTTTGATTTATTATGAAGACCAGAGCTGTGTCATTTGAGAGTGTGTATTTTGGAGCTGTAAATTATTGATTGATAACTGCAGTGAAGCCCACAAAAACCCGATTTTGGGTGGTAGGGGTGGAGATGAAGCTAGAAAAAAGGGATCCTTAGGGCAGCCACTCTCTAGCCTCCAGGCATAAGCAACTTTCAATTGCAGAATCAGGCAGAAATTGTTTTAAAATAGCAAGTCATTTTTCTCTCTTCCCATCTCTCCTGCTGCAGCTCAAACCCTTTCAGTCACAGTAATCTGTGGCAAGACATCTGTGTGCTTGGAAGAGAATGTTGGTGTCGAGGTAGGAATGCAGTGCTTGTGCAAGTGATCCCTTATCAGAATTGCTGCTTGGCAGGCCCAGAAACCTTCCTGCAGCTTTCCTGGAGGACACTGATGGCTCTTTAATGCCATGTTATCTGCTAACGTGTGTGATGATAGGTGAGGCAGGGACAGGAGTCACAGAAGCACTATTGTGTACCTGATAAAAAATGCACAATAGCCTTGTAGAAAAACTTCTTTGGTTTTTTGGGGTTTTTTTTGTTTTTTTTTTTAGTAGAGCCTGATCCAAAGCCTTTTGATGTTAATAAAAAGAGCCATCTTTGAATTAAACACATTATAGAGTGAATTATATAATTCTGAAAGAATCCAAAGGGATGTTAACTGTACAACTGGCTGATGAAAGAAGAGACATTGGCTTGGAGAGTGTTGGTACAGTGTGATCTCTGATATGCCCCATCTGTGGCTTTTGAATTTCACTGTGAAGTTCTCCATTGTGTTAACACAAGTTTATCAAATATACTGGCTCTGAAAAAAATCAGGAGAATTATGTTTTCCTAGGAATATCTGGGAAGAAGGTGAACATCTCTACAATTATGTTGATGGGGAGTCACTGAAAAAACATTGCTCTCATACTTCTGATTCTGACCAGCAAAGCTGCGTTTCCTTGTACCAAGAAATGTGGTGTGTGAGTGGAGGTTGAAATGTTTTACTTTATATCCTGGTATTGTGAAATTTTTATTTGTTTGTTTTCTTGCAATATAGCATCTCAAAAAATACTTATTGTGTCCAGGCATTGGATCCTTCTCTCATAGGCTGTGATAATGCCATTGCCAACAAAATTACCTGAGTATGGTCATGTGGGACTGAGAGACATCAGCCCTGTTTTGCTGTCAATATATACAAGTAGAGAAGATTTATTTATATAAGGATTAGAACTTTGGCTGATGTTCCATGCAAAGTGAAACAGCTCCAGGAACTTTCTGAGAACAAAACACCTCAAGGTGGTTTCCCTCTATAGGAAAGAATAAGGGTGTGTCCCACATGGGGATTTGAAATCCTTGACGAAGAGGATAGACTTAAATCGCCTGTGCCTTGGCAAATCTCTCAGTAAACACAGTCCCTTCTTTCTTCAGTTTGTGTGGGTAACTAGTTTTTATTTGCTTAAACCAAAGAAAACCCAAAACCATAAAACCCCAAAAGAAACAAAAAAGAAAACCCCAAACCAAAATCAAAATCAACGAACCAACTAACCAACCAAAAAATAAAAATTGTGAGGCTTTATGTGGGATAATTAAATTGTCTGTTTTTCAGAAAATAAAATACTTACCCCAAAATGTGTACACATCAAACATCTGTACAACGCACCAAAATCAGGGTGTTCAAGCTTGCTTTTCCTATTTATGAATTCACTTGCCTTATCTTTAAATCTGTTTCAGCTACTGGAAAATTGAAATGAACATTGTTCATCAGAGGACTGCTGCGTCCTCTCTGAGTATTTGTAAACCAGCTCAGGAAACAGAGTGTCTGTCTGTCTGTCTGTCCCTCAGCCTGGAATAATTGTACCTGTCTGAGGGGAGCTGGGCAGGGCTTTTCTGGCAGGGTGGCTTCACTGGGAGCTTGGTCACAGTGGGCTGAGCCACCTCTTCAGGACTGGCTGTGAGGACTGACTGGCACTTTGAGGAGTGAGAATTGATCAGTGTGGCCATAATGCCTAGAGAACATCGCCTTTCCGAGCAGATAATTTAATAGTAACTCTGAAATTGTTTCATTCTGAATTCTTGTTGATCCATCCACCCTCCAACACCCTCAAATCAGAGAGATTTCCTTCTGCCAGCTGCGTTGCATGAAAAGTTCCACTCTCTCTATGGCCCCTGAAGTCCAAAGTAAACACACAGGAACATAAACCCATTCACCCCTTCTGGGCCCAGCACTCTGCTGTCTCCTCACCCCTCCAGTCATCAATAAAAGTCAGAAAGGAAAAAAACCAACAGCAAATACTTCCATTCCACTTGGTATCAGAGACCCCCAAGTCACTGGCAGCAAGAAAAATCACTGCTTTTCTGCCAGGCTTTCTTTGCCAAAGGCAGGCTTTACTTGGGGGCAGTCGTCCTTGGCTCCAGGCCCCTCAGTCAGTCGCCATAAATAACTGGAAATTCAACCTGTCAAGCTGTTCCCTGCCAGTCTAACACCTACTTCCTTCAGGTGCCACAGGGTGGGACATATTAGGAACTCAGCAGCCCATTAATTCTTTCCTGGTTTCTGTGGGAGGTCTTCATAGAAGTTCAAGGTTTTCTTCAGAGGCAGAAAATTTGGGATTTGAATTCCACCCTCTGTAGCAAGCATGGTTCATATATATTAATGCTGAAATCTGCCAGTCTTTTTGTCAGGATTCAAATGCACTTGTGCTTTAAAAATGGATGAAGGCAATGATCAGGAAAATGTTGTAGAGCAATGAAAAAGTGAGTTGAGGTGCAGACTACTCTGTAATTTCAGTGTTCACAGGTAAGTACAGCAGTGGCAACATAGGAAAAAGGGGCAAAGATTTTCTTTTTTTTATCATGGTCTGTAATGCCTTAAACATGGGGGCATTAAATTTCAAGCTGTCCAGAACAGACTCTAATTCAAAAGTTCAGTGCTTAAGTGCCCTCTGAAGTGTTTCTAATTAGGCATCTAGAAGGTCTAGTCAATCACTCTGAGCTGTTTCTCTAAATTTTTCTAAGCAACTTTCTGTATCTTCCTCTTTTGAAATCTTTGCAACTTTGGAAGCACTATTTGATCAATGGGACAAATTAAATTGGGTTGGCTTCCCTCAAGCCATGCTATCTGGACAGAAATAGTGCCTCACTTCCAGTGTGGAAGTGCAGGTCTTCCAGTTCAAATCTCCACAATTTTTGTACAATGCATTCCAGATATGAAATTGCAAATATATTTTATTTGTTGTGCCCATTGAAAGCTGCTGAGCAATGATCAGCAAACAGGAATTGTGTGACGCAGGAGAGCCATGCAGTGGGGTTTATTTAATATGAAGTGTAGCAACAGAGGAAGTGCATGTTCAAAGGAAAAGAGACAGAGAGACAAAAGTACTTGGAAATGAAGCGTCTATATCTGCACAACAAAGCGATAACATGGATTTTGATGCATACCACTTTCGTGCAGGTGCCTGTCCACCATCTGCCCACTTTTGTACTTCCTTTAAGCCAGCTTGTTTTATCCAGTGCTGATAGACATCTCATTTTTCACCCTTTCATTTCCTCTCCCATGTCCTGTGTTTCCTGTGACTGGAAAACCCCTTGCATGTTGTATATGATTTTGGGAAGAGGGAGCAGCTGTGCACATCTCTCCGTCCCTTGTTCTGTGATAGCAGCAGCTGTTAAGGAATACTTAGGACCCAAACTTCTTCACTGCATCTTTTACCTTATTCACGTAAATCTGCCTTTCTGTTGGAAGTAATGATCTATCAATTTGTGGCTCAAATCTGCAGAACAAATACCAGTTTTGCTGTTGTGTTGTGATGCTGATGGAATCCCACAAGGGCCAACAGCTGTGAAAATGATTTAGTTGATTGTTTCATACAAAGACCTTGCAGGGTTTCCTACAAAGACCTGGGAGAATATTGCACAATACTTTTTGGTGGTTTCAGAAAAAACACTTCCCAGGCTTTGCCATCACAGATCTCCATGGTTTGCAGGTGATCTCTGTGAAAAAGGAGCCAGTGGGGAATACTCAGAAGTCTTAGGCTGAATCCTACAGATTTGCACCAGAGAGTGAATTTTTACAGCAGTAAGAGATGGCTGGATAGGGGAGGGAAAGATGTGTAGCCTTTCCTAGAACCCTGCCAGTATTTCACAATGAACTCATTCCAGGTGGTTGTCAGTTTAATCTGTTCTGGGTCAGTGCTGCATTCAGAGGTTTTTGGTATGAGGAAATGTTCCTCAGTAGGCTCAGATTAGAATGAGTCTTCTTTGGTGGAACTTCACCACCCAATGAATTTGGGAGTGAGAACTCCCTTTTCTGAGTGTGTTTGAACCAGATATCTTTGGCCACAGCACCAGGGTACCTTTTGTGCCAGTCTGACACTTTCAGCTGTTCCAGGTGAGAACCTGCAGGGACCTTGTGGTTCCATTGCTTTTGGTCTGGATTTGTGAATAAAAGAGTCTGTTCACACATTCATCCGTGTCCCTGCTCCAAAAATCTTCCTGTCCCCATTACCTCTGTGAAGCTTTTCCTTCACCTTTAAGGGAAGTATAGTCTAAAATAAATTAATTTCCCGATGGTCCCTCTCACTTGAGATGATTTTGAGTGCCCAGTTAAAAATTTAACACCTCCAGCACATAAAAACCAGAGTTAAAATAATCATATCATTTGAAACATAAAAACTTACACATTCTCAAGTTTTATATGAATACACACCCTAGGTAAGTCTGATTTAATGACTTCCTAATGATCTACATGCTCTGTCCTAAGCTTACAATTCCAAATATGATTTTAACACAAACTCCCATTTGTCACCTGCTATGTCACACTTTGCATTGTTCAAGAACATTTCGAAAAGTAAACTCATATACCTAGGATAAACCCAATGCACTTATTCCACAGCTATAGTTCACTGCTTTTGTGAAGTATACCATGCATTCTATAAATATTTAGCATATAATATAGTTCCTTTAGTAAATATTTAAGTAGCTATCCAACCTATTCCAGCACAGATGCAGACTTCCCCACGATGGGGAGAAGAAAACGTTGCTAGGGCTTGCTGTACTAAATGCTCTACCGAGTGCACAGCCTGCTTTTGCAACAGCAGTGCATCTGTTATCTAGAATAAATACATGTTTTTGACTCTAAAATGATGGTTTGTATGAAGTAAAAAGCTTCCATGAGTGGAGGCTTATTATAATTGTATCTTTTTGCAGCCCTTGATCATGATGGAAGTTTCTTTCCTTAGGCTTTTCAGTAGCAGTGATGATTCCCTGTTTGAGAAGAGAGAGCTGACAGAACACACCAGGGGTATGATCTCTCAAATCCATGTTCCCAGATTGCTGGTGTTTTTTGGCATTTGTGTTTGCCATGTTGTGAGTGTATCCTGGGTTTAACTGGATGTGTCTTTTCCCTGTTTGATGCCTCCATTTTACCTTATTTGTGTAAATCTAAAACTCTTATTTTCCTCTACTCAGGATTCATGTGTTGCATGAAACATGTTCATTGCTGCACTGTACAACATTCAAAAGAAATTCAGAGAAGGTGAGCTCTTGTGAGCCGTGGAAGATGGGAGATTGACTTTACTTTCCCCTCTAGTCAAAATATTCCAGAGCCTTGAGATCCTTACAAAAATATGATGAGTTTGCCTGCAGTTTTATCATGATGTCATTATGGGCTTGCAATAACAGTGCTCCAGTAAGACACAATAATAACATACACACGGTCACACTGTTTAACTTTCAGTTTATTCTGCTTTTTGCCTCCAACACTACTCCTGTCTGATGCTGTGTGATTTGAAAGCATTCCCAACAGGCCAGGAGCAAAGCTGCGGGCTCTGGCATCTCTGATGTGCTCTGTTCCCTCGCTGGCAGAGCCTCTTTAATGTGAAGCTAATCACCTTCATTTGAACTGTTTATGGCAACAAGTTGGATGTGAAATAATAAACACTGGCAGCTCTTTTCAATATTAAAGGTATCCCAGAGCTGGCATGAGGTCCTATCAGTTTCTTGAAGACAGACTTTTCTGTGTAACCTTTTAAAGCATTTTGTGTGTCAGTGAGCACGTTGAGAAATTCTCCTGGCATCTTCCAGGACACCCAGGCTCTTTTGTGCATTAAAGGACATGAGAAGCTTTATTTATTTTTTTTTAATCTAGCAAAATTTAAAAACAAACAAGCAAAAAAACAAACAAATACCACTTTGACTAATTATTTGATGTCTAGTTAACTGAGTCAACATAGGAAAAGCATCTTCATTTTCTTACTTCAAATTTGGAAGTGATTATTTCTCTCCATTTCCTTCCCTGATGGTTGCAGAAATTTGCTCACCTACTCCCACACAAGCCCACTCTGATACAGTATGAAGAGCAATATCAGCGTGTAATGAATGCACATTAAACAAAGATGATGTTGTTTTAATGTAAAAAATTTGGAATTTTAAACAGCTCAAAGTTCTTGCCTACCCTAGAAAGCTCCATGGTGCTTAAACAACTGGAGAATGTGGTTGATTCCAGGTTATTTCTTCCTTTTGCCTCCCCATATTTTCACAGTTTCCTCTTGAAAATGATAGTTAAAATAAGTTGTAGTGAAGGCTGTGATGTTGTTTGGCACAATTTCACTTCAAGTGTGCAAGCCAACATTTTAAAGCAGGCAAATACTGTCTCCCATGGGGATTGAGTTGGCTGAAGGTTATGTTAAATATCAGTTTAGGTATGTGCCCCAAATTCTGATCTCCTCCTTACTGCTTGGGTGATTTTTCTTCTCCTCACTGTAATTTTTAACACCTTTCAAGTCATTCCCAAATCCAGATAATACAAGAACATTTCTGATAACTACACTAACAATGCATTCTGCAGTGACTGGTTTAAGATTTTAACCTTGAGGTATGAAGTGCTTGAGTGAGTTTCTGTTCAGGTGCAGATGTAAGGATAGACTTCCATGGAAGCACAGGCTCCTCTCCATTTTGCTGCTTCTGTATCACTGGGACTAGTGGCACACACACAAGGAGACTGATGAGCAGATGAGAACAATGAAGAACAGTGAACACAAAAGTGAAAGGTGTCCCCAGCCAGCCAGTGCTGACTAGCAGGGTGTTCTGTTTCAGCTGTGCCATGGGTTTGCAATGATTAGCTGCTGACCAAACCACAGCAGCACTGGGACGTGACTCATGCCATGAGTGGCTTTTATGGGAGCCCTGTAACTCTCACGATGACTCTGGCTGTCCCAAACAGCAGCAGGGGTGATGTATGGCAAGAGGAGCAATGTGGAGAGGCAGAATGATCAGTTCCTGGATCTCTGAGGATTTGCAGTGATGACTGGGGTTGAGAAGAGTGAGGTGGCTTATGCTATGTGATTCTGCCACAGAGAGGGAGAGCAGCACAATGCAAAAGGAGCTTCATGGGCTGAGATTGCTCTTTCTGTGTTGTGGGAAGGAATAGCTGTAAACAAGATTTTACCCTAACAATTGCATGGCTGCTTCCAAGTCATCCCTGAGCACAGCCTGTGCTCCAACAGGGGTCAAGATGCTGGTGGGAGTCGTGAGCTGTGGCACTCAGCAGCCCTCTATGTCACGCAGTTATACCCAAAAATCTCTTATGTAGCCAGGCAATAAACCCAGCCAGAGAATCTAAACAGTGACTGCCAAGAACAAGCATCATATGAAGGGGCTGCTGATTGGAAAGGTGACTAGTTTTGTCTGGGGTTGTAGCTCTCTGAAACAAAGTCTGGTTGCAAAACGTGCTTGAAGTTTTTCCTTTGTCTCTTTGTCCACTTTAACCCCCTTCTATACCCATTCTGTGGTGTCCTGAGCCCCTCAGCAATGTGTCATTCATGTAGCAGCAAGCTACAAGGGCAAGCTTTCTTAATGCTCTGCAGATACAAACACCTACAATAACAAAGTAAGATAAGTGGCATTTGCTCATGGTTCCCCATTCAGTACCTAATGGGAGCCTACAACAAAACCGGATAGGAACTTTTTGTAAGGACATGTAGTGATGAGACAAAAAAAAATTCCTTTAACCTGAAAGAGATTTAGAAGTTTAGATTAGATATTGGGAGGAAATCCTTTATTGTGAGGCTGGTGAGGTCCTGGCACAGGTTGCCCAGAGAAGCTGTGGCTGCCCCATCCCTGACAGTGTCCAAGGCCAGGCTGGATGGGGCTCTGAGCAACCTGGGATAGTGGAAGGTGTCCCTGCCGGTGGCAGAGGGTGGGAATTGGATGATCTGTAATGGTCACTTCTAACCCCAGCCATTCTGGGATTTTGTGATACCCACACATTTGGAGATCTTTGCCCTACCTTGCATCTGCTCCTGCCCCACGTCTCAGGATCCCTCCAGTATCCTGGCAATCCTTCTGCAGGCAAACCCCTCCTGTTCCTCACCCCCCACAGCAGAAGCAGGACGTGTTCCTGCTGTCTGCTACTGAGGGCATCCAGATTCCCAAACTGCAGTGTGGGCTCCAGCTCCAGCAGAGCCAGTGTGAGGGATGAGGAGGGAATGGGTTTGAGTCAGGCATTGAGGCTACTATGGACTGACCCAGGTAAAAGTCACTATTTGCACAGTGAGTGTCCTGCTTTGTCCCACTGGCTGGAGTGGGGCAGCTCCTGTGGGCTGCACTGGGGCAGGTGAGGGTCCTGCTCCATGTGCCACCCACTGCTCGATTCAATTGCCTGGTTCACAGCGTCCTGTTATTCTCACTCCAGCTTTCCACCTCTGGTTTTACGCTTTCTCTGAAGGCAGCACCGCAGTCTGCCCCACACATGTCCAGGTTTATTCCTGGTTGCAGTTGGTCTCACCAAGTAGGAAAGTATGAATTTGCAACCTTGTGGTTATTTTTATATAAGAATGTCTTAATACATGGTGGATGTTTGAGTCTAGCTTTCGATGTTTTTCAAACGGTGTCTGTATTTTGATTTTTAATTTGCCTCTGAGCAAGACTGTCTACAAACACTGGCCAAATCTGCCTATCTTGGACCTGGAAGGGGTCCCTGGAGAAAGTATTTCAAGTCATTTATTCAGCACTGGCTGCTTTTACATTTGGCTTGAAGTCTGACAACTTTCCACCAGACCTGCAGCATAGTAAAGCACATCCTCTCTGTGACAGCAGGAGAGCCAAGGAGCTAGCAGGTTGCAGGAGTGAATGCTATAAAACAGATGCCATTAGTGGGCTTCACCAAGGGTGGGAGGCTGGGTACAGTAGCCCTATTACAGCCTCCAAGGTGGGCCACACGATTGCTGTCTTGTGAGCAAGCTGTGCCTGCAGTATTTGGCTCGGCATTGCATCCTGAAAATTCCAGTGCTGAGAAGCACTTTTGCGCTGTGAGTAAACTCCAAGCTAGATTTGAAAGGAAAGTTTTTGATTAAAATCAGCATTTCAGAGCCTTCAGCTGGCAGCTGGTATGGTGTTAAGGATGGACATCGTTGGAGACTGCTGTGGTAAAGAGGCCCCGTGTCTGAGTGTTTAAAACCAGGTTCCATCCAGTTGTGATGGTGGTTTTTAACAGTCAGAGGAAAAAAAATATTGCTGTGTATTTACACATAGGGACAGATTCTGCTCCCCTTAAAACCCGTGGCAGAGTTCCCGTTGATTTCCATGGGTGCCTGCCTCAAAATGTTTGAACAGTAAATATATTCTTCTGGGTGGGAAACCAGGATAGAAATCCCTCTCACAGCCTGCTCCCGGCACTGCAAATGTCAGGGTTTTTCAGCGCTAGGCTCAGAAATGCTACTTCTAATTTTAAAATCCTTTTAAACTTTTAACAGCCAGATGTGGCCATACTTCACAGCTGTCAATCAGAATCAACAGCCAGCATTATATTAGTCTATATTTCTCCTATTCCCCATGTATGTAGAGTTATTTCATAGATATGAATATTGAATATATCAGAGTAATTGAGAAATGTAGTATCAGGCACAAGCATTTGCACTCTGAGTGCTTTTAATAATAAATGTTTTTAATAACAAAGCTTGAATACCATTGACACTAGATGAGCTGATCTGCTATGGTATGGATTTTTTAGTGCTATTGCTTATGCTATCTCTGCATTTCCCAAAGAGTGTGTGTGCATGGCTGTGGGCATGTGATTTTTCCCTTTCTATCCATCTCTATCTTAATTGAAAGTTTTAGAAGTTCAAAGTCATTGGAGATTTTTAGGGATACAGCATACAAAATTTGTAAAAAAACATTTATATAAAAAAATCCCTATCTTATTCCCAGAAATTTGAGACAAAAGCCTTTCTTCAACATCTCTGAAAGCTCCTTTAATGCAGAGCATTCCCTCATAAACAGCTGGCTTTGCTTTAAACCTGTAAGCTATATATAGATTTCTGTTTCCAATAGTTTTCAGAGTCAACTCAAATTATGGAGAGCCCAAACTTCTGGCAAATTGCTGTCAACCGGTATCAACATTTTCATCGATAACACTTGGTATTAGTAGATAGAGGCTCTACATTCAGGCTTTGGAAATTGTGGTTCATTGGGCTGTTCACTGTCCTGGCCACTGAAGGCTGCCCCTCTCCAGCACTCAGTGCTTCCCAAGGGTACAACTGCATGATGGAGAACCTTCATATCCTAAAATTCTGGGTCTCAATAAGCTGTAGATTCCATCTGTGTCATGAAATAGGCAGAAAGAGGCCACAGCAACTGTCCAGAAAGGAAGGAGGAATAGATGAGCAACAATCCTTGACTACCCTTTGTAATCAGACCAAAAAAATGAAAGGAAAAGAGAGGGAAGAATAAAGAAGGCATTAAAAGAGATTTAAAAAGAAGAAAAATAAAAGGAAAATATAAAAACCAAGTAACCAGTTCAGCTGACATATCTACCCTTTTAACACGACTCAGGTATCTTAAGCCACACACAGATGATGGTAAATGGCACCACCCTGGAACAGTTAACCTTGGAAATAGTTTTGAAAATGCTCCTCACTCTTTTTTCTTTTGTGCTAATGGAATATAAAAAAAAATGTTTAATGTGCAGGCATTCTTAAGAAGCCTATGACTCTTACAGAGTAAAAAACCCCTTATAATCAGTTTCACTGCAATTCTTGTGTTTTTGCAGCGAAATGGTGATGTAAAGAAAGGACTCACCTGCTCTGCGGTGCACAAACAAGGACCCGCTAAATATGCACTTGATGTCAGAGATGGCTCTTTTCACAATCCCACTGTGAGAGCAGCATCCTCAAATGTTTCTCAATCAGAGTCAAATTTTCTTCCATCAGTAACTGCATGCGGTCAGTAAAAACAACAAGATAACCTAGAAGGAAGAAAAGCTCACATTTATTTCCTTACTTTGGCACAAATTACTCACTAATCAGAATTTGACTGAAAAAAAAAAAAAGGTTTGTGTTAAGACATATAAGTAATGAGGGCTTGGGTTAGCTGTGATACTGACAATGTGATCCTGTTTTGAGTCTGCTTGAAATGTTTTAACTTCTTTTCTCAAGTCTTGCTTTTTTTTTCTTTTTTTCTAAAAAAGTGAAAAATACAATTTTGAAATATTTCAACCACCACCAGTGCAACGCATTTCACCATTCCCACATTTTAATCTTTTTTAGTCAAAAGTGATTGCAAAATTTAGCAGAACTTCATGAATGGTTTCAGCTTCCCAGGACCACATAGTTCTGTGGATAAGCTGCTTGCCAAACAAGCAAAGAAATCAATTACTCAGTTCTATTTATAAACAAGAACTTTAGGAATTTTTCATTGTTTCGCAAAGCTGATTTTGCAGACCTGTCTCTTACGGAATAAATTGGATTAATTTGCCATCTTGCAGTATGTCTGTCCAAAATAACAATCACAGGAATGGTGGCTGTTTCCCATAGTTTGGTATTTGTTTTCAGCTGTGGCAGTGACACGTTGTGCTGTTTGTTGTCTCTGTTGACAGGAACATTTTCCACGCTTCTGGATGGTCCTTCCTCAGTGAGAGGGCTTCAGACTTGTATAACGTAGGGGGAGGCTTTTCTTCCTTGTGTTTCTTTCTCAAACATTTAACTTCTCTGGCTGTGCCCACAAAATGGCCACAGTGATGCAAGGTCACCAGGGAACACTAAAAAAACTCTCCTAGGGAAAGGCAATTGGATTAATACTTTGGATTAGAATATATTTGTGCTTGACTGATTTTCCGATATCTTCATTAACACTGTTGTTGATAACATGGCTTTTAATAGCTTTTATAACCACAAATGCAGCAAGGAATGAAGCAAATAGGTCATTAATCCCTTAAAAGTACAATTTAATGCAATGCTTCATGACAGGAAGTTAACAGGATAATAAAACCTTTACTGTTTTAAGCCACACTTAATATTTTTATGGCACAGTTGGCTTGACAAAATACTCTTTGTGAGTCATCACTTCAAAGCAAGGTCCTGGGGACCAATTAAAGTTGTGTCTGCAAACCTCCATGCATAACTGCATGTAAACGTGAGGTATTTCAAAATATCTCTTTCAAGTAATAGGAGTTGTACCAAGAAGAAGTAAAAGGGACCTTTTGCTTCAAACCTTTTTAAGTTAATATGCCCATGTGTGGAGATGCCCTTGGGGAATGAGAAATTGATTTTCATTCTTTGCACGGATCCTACAGTAATTTGCACTGTCAAAATAGTCCATGGAATTTGTCTTCCAAAAATTATATCCTTGGCAGACAAACAATAACAAGATAGATTGTCCTTTATTTCAAGCTTTTTTTTTTTTTTTTTTTGAAAGAGACCAAAATGCCCCTATTATGGCTAATTAAAAAGGAAAAAACCATGAAAGTAATTGCCTTGCATACAGTTTGTTATTCCTGGGCCAGTGGAACTGAGTGGATTAAGGACAAAGAGAGGATCCTAGAATTTTCTGTTCTAGTTCAGTCCATGCCAATGACTTTCTGTTTGACCTCCCAATGGCTGATTTCCACCTGGAATGAACTGGAAATAGGTGCTGTTCTGGTGCTGCTGATACTGTCACATACCTGTGGGTGTTCCCATGTGAATGGCAAAGTTTTTGAGCATTTTTGTGTGAATTGTACAGATTTCTGGAAGCTCTTTCTAAGGAACATGATGGCTTTCATATGGAAGAAAGTGACATCCACTTTTTTTGTTGCTGTGGTTCAAGGATCATCTGGATAAAGTCTCTTTAATTACTCTGTAAATAACGAGCCTACAATTATAATTTTGTTGATGGAGGAATGGGAAGTACATCTATTATTTTCATGTAAGTAGAGAATAAATATTAGATGAGCTGTGTTTTCTCACAGAGACCATACGTTCTGTTTGTGAAAAAATTGCTCCCTGCTATAGTTGGATTTAATGTCTTCATTGTGCTTATTCTGCAAGAGATAATTCATGCTTCAACAAGCTTAAAATAAAATATTAATTGTTATTATAGCAAATATTGCTGTCAGACAAAAATGGGGGATCAGAAAGTGATGTAATGAATCAGAAGTGGGAACTAGATCTCTGTTTCCTGGGTTGTAGCTTGCAGCTGTGTTTGCAGGACTGTAATATCTCAAATCCTGTGGTTTCTTTTAAGAAAATGCTACACTACCAGAAAAAAACCCCCAAGCAAAAAAATACTGAATTGTTTCAAGATCCATCCACTTCTCCCCATCAGATAATAATTTCTCAGGCACAGACATCTCTTCCTTTTTCTTTCAGAATTTCCTTGGATTTTGATTGTGCAATTTGTTTTGTGGGTTGGATTGGTGAACCAGGACTGACTTACTGCTGTAATAGATCATCACATTTTTATGTGTTAGGATCCTGACAAGTTCAGAAGAAATGTCCTGTGGAGAAGGAATAGAGGTTCAAAGAAAAGGTACTGGCATGAGTGGTATAAATTTGGGATGTAGATGCACGTGACAGAGTTCACATGAGAATATTTAGATTTCTGTTTTCTGTCTGGAAGGCATTTTTGCAAGAGTGTTTCTGTGAACAACCAATGGCTTTTTTCATCACCTTCTCCTCCTCACATTTCCTAATTATCTGTCACTTCCATCTCTTATCCTGCATCTCCATTTAGTGCCCTAGGAACATCCTGGGAGCTTGAGAGTGCACAACCTTAGTAAATGTTTAGCAATGGCTCATGCAGATTTCTGAATCCAGGGAGGTTCAAGTCGTGGGAAAGTTTCAAGTCCCATCTTAGGACTAAGTTCCAAGTATTGTTAAATGGCTGAGGTTAGAAATAGTGGGAAAAGAGTAAATAGAAGCAGAGCTGCAAGTCAAACCTTTGCACCCTTTCTTCTCCCTGTCTCCACAGCCCCATGCACTGCTGCTGTATGAGTCAGCCTGTTCCTCCCGCTGCTCCCCCCTGTGAGTGGGCAAGTGGAGCTATAAAAATGAAAAGAAATGAGAGAGAGAGAGGGGGGGAAAAAAACCAAAAAACAACCAACCCAACCAATTCTTGATCTTCAGGCTCCAGGGCTCTGACTGGGAGCCAAGAGTTGGAGACAGCAGCCCTTTGACAGCAGGGCAGCCCGGTGTGAGCCCAGCACATGTCAACACAACTGATAACACACGTGTGCCCCCAGCCCCAGCCTGCACTGCCCTGGCAGGCTCTCAGCCTCATTAACACTCTGCCTCGCTGCCACTGGGAGGTTAAAGCCACAGCTTTATTTACTGCACAATTAACGGGTAAACATGACTTAATCATAACTTAAACATTCAGCATTTACGAGAAAATTTCAAAATCCCTTTTGGAGCTCTTTTGACCTCGAGCCTCCAGGCAAACCTCTGGTAATGCAGAATTAACTGCCTGCTCCACCAAAGGACCTGGGGGCTCTCTGTGACACTGCAGCTTTCCATCCCTGAACCAATTAAAACCAACAGCAACTTAATGTGTGGGTCCTGTCCTAGTGTCAGGGTTCTTCTGGGTTAAATCAGTGTCTTATGGCATCTAAGCACTGGCTTTGATGAGAATCCCCAAGTATAAGGATATGTCTCTATTGTTCTGGGATCTCAGAAGCTCTGTTGTGGCCCACAATGACCCCTCAGCTTTGACTGAAGTACAGCAGCTTGATCCTGGTCCTGCATGCACCTAGAAATGTCCTTTACTTCACATCTTTTGCACCTGTTCAGCATCCAAGTGCTCTGTGTTTATCATGTGTGGAGCTTTAGATGATAGCTGGCTTGCCCAATTTTGCTTTTAAAGGACTGTAGGAAACCCACCAATATAAAGTGGCTTCAGCAGATTTCTTTTTGCTCAAGAGAACTGGTGCTTCCATACTCAGTGTATGGCCTGCCTCATATCCAAACAGATGCAATATTTTCAGATAGACTGGATGTTATACTAGAGATGGGGACTCTCTTTGGAACCACCACAGTACAAGAGGATTGTGCTGTAGGATAGAGTCATAGAGTCATGGAATTGTTTAAGTTGGAAAAAACCTTTAGCATGATCCACCCACTAAACCATGTTCAGCGCTAAACCATGTCCCTAGGTGCCACAAGCAGGTGTTTCATGTTTTACAGAGGGTGATTCCACCACTTCCCCGGGCATCCTGCTCTCACAAGGTTTGACTACCTGTTGAGTGAAGGAACATTTCCCAAGATCCAAACTAAACCTCACTGGTGCAGCTTGAGGCCATTTCCTCTCATCCTGCCCTTTGTTCCCTGGGAGCAGAGCCTGACATCCCCTGGCTGTCCCCTCCTGTCAGGGAGTTGTGCAGAGCCAGAAGGCTCCCCCTGAGCCTCCTTTTCTCCAGGCTGAGCCCCAAAGCTCCCTCTGCTTGCCCCTCATCAGATTTGTGGTCCAGCCCCTTCCCTAGCTCTGTTCCCTTCTCTGGACACACTTCAGCCCCTCAATGTCCATCTTTTAGTGACTGACCTTGTGCTGGACACAGGATCTGAGTTATAACCCCAGTACCAGGCCCACCAGCTGCACCTGCTCCAGGACGGATCACCCCTGCACTTAGAGTTTGGCACCCATCCTCATCTCCAGAATAAAGTGATCTGCACATCACAGCTCTACAGGCATTGTGATAACACCCCACCACAGTCTCTGGTATGTGTGCCCCTAGAAAGGATGGCAGCAGGAAAAAGCTTTCATCTGGCAAAATCAGAGTGACTTCTTGTAGCTAAGTGTTACCTGCTGAAATGAATTGATTTTCAATATTGTACAGATTAACATGAGGCAGTTTTCCACCCTGGAAATCAGTGTCCCTCTTCCATCTGAGCTCCTGATCTCCAGTGCATTCATTGCTCCCAGCACCCTGTTCTTGCCATGGCACTGAGTGCTGAGCTGGCAGTTTCACCTCTCCCACCTCTGGCTCAGGCTGCAATGTGGAGAATCTTTGGTAGGAAAGGAGCTGAAGTAAAGAAGTATCTGATATCAACTGAGGTGGATCAATAAAGGATTTTAAACACACATTTAGGTATATTGCTGTGTTTTACAACCTGTAATACAGATTAAAACTGATCAAGAGGGGAAAAAAAACTTGTTCATAATTTGTTGGGGGAAGATGTCATTTTATAAAAAGTCTTGGTGCTGTTGCTGATATATAACTTTTTCATAGTCTTCTGTACTTCTCCTAGATACCAAAAATGGCTTCGTCTGCCAAGTAAGACTTACATGAGGACATGAGAGAAGAAAGAGGAATAAATAGGAGCTGGTGCTTCCAGTGTAGGCTGGTGCTTCCACAGCAGAGTACACTGACTGCGAGCTGTCAGGAGGCTGAGCAGCTGCAATAGGCAGAGTTGAGCCCTGCACTTCTTCCCCTGCATTCCTTCCCCTCCCTGATCCCATGAGTGTCTCCCAACCCTTTAAAGAGGCGTTTCCTCTTCCAATTCAGCCCATGCTAGAAGCTGGCACAGAGTGGGGGGAATTGTGGAATAAAGGAAGCTTTGTGGGTCTGGAACTGGCCAGGACATTGGCAAAATTCCTGTGCCCTCCTACTCACTGCTCCTGTAGCTGCCTGTGGCATTTGCCACCTGTCAGGGTGTGCTGTGACTTTGGGGTGACCATTGTTTCTGCACTGTTCCAGGTCTGCTTCCAGATTGACCTCAGAGGCTGCCCTGCAGGGGTGAGAATAAATGAATGACTGAAGGAATGAATGAAGAATTAGGAGTCTAATCTTCTGTCCCAGCCCTGCCACGGACTTGCCTGAACTCAGAGGGAAACCAGCTCCTCTGATTTCCATGCTTGTCAGCTTTCCTGCCTGGACAATGGTGCTTATCAAGAAAACACAAGTGACATGAAATACCCCTTGTGTTTGGAGAAAGCTCTTCAATTTTCTTGGATTTGCTGTCCCATTGGAAGTGTCAAGTAGTACTACTGTAGGAGAGTATGGTGGTTTTTTTGCTTCCTCTGACTGAGTTATTCTCATGGGGCTTTGGGAGTCATGTGCACATCCTCCTGTGTGTCTGTGCCAGCGCTGAGTGCTGTGTGTGCCAAGGCAGGCTATGGTGTCTATACTCACTATGCACAGCCTACATACCACCCTTGTGAGTAAGGATGGCAGCAGAGGAAGAGGGGAAGGCGGGGAGTATCTGTGTGTCTGTGGATAAGATCATATATTTGTACAAAGTGTATGTCTGTGGGCTTCAGAGACTGGAGGGAGTCTGTGGTTCAGACAGTCTGCCTGTTTTTTTTCTCTCTCTCCTATTTTTTTCTCTCTGAAGGCAGCAAAATATGTTGATATGGATTTTTTTTTTTTTAATAGGAGCTTTTTGTGTTTTGAGTTAACACATTTCCCTCACATCAAAGCTTGCCAAACATCATTTGCTTACTAGTTCTGTGAAGGCAGGTTACCCGAAGGCAGCACCCTTTCCCACTGTTTGCTTCCAAACTGCTCAGAGACAAACTGTAATAACACTTCTGGTTAAAAACAACAGAATATCAATGTGAGCAGAAAAGTGGAGAAAAAAAATGCCTGTGCCTGTGCTTCATGTGTGCTTAAATATTTAGCTGAACTAACGCCAAGAGAGCAGAAATACTGCCACTGATGTGCTCTGTGGAGCTGTGACCCAATAACTTCAGCTGTGAATTATGTCCAGGGTGGTATTTTTGTTCAGTATTCTCACTGGTGAAATGAGACTTTAATCAGAGGAGAGAAAAAGAGGAGCTTCACACAGACTAATCTACAAGGGAGCATGGAATTTTCATTCATGAGAATAATGTTTGTGATTTTTTTCTCCCAGAAATGAAATGCCTGCAGTAAGAAAGTGCAATACAAAGGAAGTGAACTCTTCCTGACTGTTGGAGTTTGCAAGTAATAACCTCTTTTCTCTTTTTTTTTCGCATTCTTTTGTCTTTTTTTTTTGTTTTTACCAATAAGAAAGATTTCTCAGTGGAAATAAGGTATTTTGTATATGGATAGATCGTTCATCAGAGGGATTGAAATACATTTTTCATAAGCATGCTGAACATACCCAGCCATTAATAATATTTTTAGTGGTGAATAAAACAAAGGATATTACAGATTGCCAGCAGGGAAATTGATTTATCTTGCTTTGGTTGGTTGTCTGTGTTACGAAATGTCACACACATATTCGAAGTGTTTTGCATAGTTAGTGTCCTGTGTTTTTACCATATCAAAATCTCTGCTAAACTCTGTTTTGGCATCTTTTTCTTGACCTCATGTCAGCAAGGAAACACTACTGTCCCTGAGGCACGTTTAGCCAATTAACAGATATACTTTTATATGTATACATATATGCTATTAGATGTATAGATGTGTATATACCTGTAAGTATATATACAGTTACGCATATGTTTAGGTATTTTGATTAATTAGACAAAAAAATTGACTTACTTCCCCCCAGAGGACCACACTGCAATGTGCACACACTGATTTTGTGTGCAATCTTCAAGGATGAGTTACTGGCACTTGCAGCTTCTGAGCATGGTCTTTCCAAGAACTTGCACCACTGGAATTTATCTTTCCCCCTGGGAATCACTGGCAATTAAAACTGGCTTTATCGGCCTACAAGACAGCCAAAGCACAGCTGAGACAAGTGGAATTCAGCTTCTCTGTATCCACAAGGCTGGCTGGCACAGCCTCAGGTGGAATTAACTCCAAGCGGTCAAACCCAAGGTGCAGCCCATGACGTACCCAAACAGGGTATGATGGTGCCACTCCAACTATTTATAAATCTCCCCACTACTTCTTGAAAGACAGAAAGTACTTGCATAACATCCTAAAATTGAAATTTAAAATACTTTAAAGACTCAATTTGTCAAGGCCCAGATTTGGCTTGAGGTTTTTTGTGTTTGTTTGTTGTTGGATTTTTCCCTAACCTTCTTGTGGATAAACACAAGCAAAATTTTGAAATTCCTTACTGTAGCTGATTTTGAGTTCATTGAGCAGAAAATATCTGATCAGAACATGCATGGAAATATTTTTGTGTGGCTTTTTTTGTTTTCAGTGCTAACATAAATAAACTGTTTAACTGATTTTGTATAAACTTTCCAAAAAAAATCTCAAGCACGGAAAATTTCAGCCCAAAACGGAGTTTATTTGAGAAAATTACAAGCAACAGAAAAAGAGGGTTAGAATGGAAATCTGAACTCCTCATTAACTAGACTTAAGCGCCAACTTAAATGCCAGGGGTTTTTTCTGTTAATATTTGGTTTAAGGTTACATACAAGTTTGGAAGAGCTTAGCTCTTTTTAACCCCTTTTTTATTGCTGTCACTGACTTGGTTTTGTTCCAAATTGGTGGCTTGGGTTCAGGACTCCATCACTTCAGGACTCCACCACAGCAGCAGATGTGGGGTTGAACTTTTTCTTCCACATCATTGCTCTTCACAAAGCCTTGAATTCCACACAATCCCGTCTCCCTAACCTTGGCTGGCCCCAAATGTTCAGTGGCACAGGGCAGTGGGGAGCACTAGGCTGAGGATGTCAGGTTGTGGTTTCCAGGACAGGTGTGGGGCAGGGGGTGGTGCACAAGGCTCAGGGGGACACCAGGCAGCCCAAACAGCCTGTGTGTGTCCCCAGTCCTCAGCTGGGGCAGCAACTGTGCCCAGCTCCATCCCCAAAAGCCATGGCAAGCCAGGCTTTGAGCATGTCATGCATTTCATCTGGAAGTCTCAGCCTCTAGAGGACTGAGGAGATGTTGTTTGACTGGCTGCACTCTTGGTCTAGCTAAATATGGAGATTGCTGTGGTCTAAGGATGGGACCTGCATCTAACTCTTTAGCAAGCAGCTAACTCCATTCCTGGCTCTGCAGCAAATTCCCTATGTAACCTCTGGCAAACTTTCTCTTCCTTTGCTTCTTCCTTTGGAAAATTCCTCTGAATTCAGGGGGGCATTTTGTTGAGGGAAAGCAGGATGAGGAGTTGCTTTACCAGATTTGGAGTCTCTTTTGCTTTTTGAAGTTTGGCCAGTTCAGTTCTGAGATCAACAGTGTATGTCTCCACTGCACTTTTTAAGAGAATTGTCTCTTTTTCCAGCAATGTGAATTTTGCTTATATTTTGTGCTTCCTACTTTTAAAAACCTCCCTGGTCTATCTTTGTTCCCATTTATTTTTAGTCCAAAGATCTGTGTTAGATATACAGAAGAAGGAATCCAGCTATGTATAAAGAGCAATTATAAGAGCACTTAATTTTAAAATTGCCTATTGCAAACATTCAGGAAGCATTTGAATGGTCAGTGATATTGCACTGAGTTTGGGACTGTGTAGGACTCTTGTGTTATGAAAATTATTAAGTTTTCTACAACTGTGAGGAAGCCACTGGCAATCCATGCACCTGGAAGGGCAGGTCTACAACTCTGGAAGTGCAGCTCCAGAACAGAGATCCCTGACACTTGAAAGAAGACATCTGAAAGAAAACTTCTGTCAAAAGTGCTTCTGTCTGTCAAGCACTGGCAGTCTGCAAAAAGTGCAGACAAAACCAGCTGGCAAGGAGCCTGACAGTGAGGCTATGGTCAGGCAGCCTGATTCCCACTGTGCTAGTGCCCAGTTTTTCCTATCAGCTCTTTTCCAGAATCCCCATTATTAAGCCCTCTAAGCCATCCTCAGAGCCTTCATGGAAGCTTGGCTTTCTCCACTGAGTAAACACTGAAGTGTTCAGTTTTGGGCTCCTTTCTATCAGAAAGACATTTTGAGGTGCTAGAGCATATCCAGAGAAGGGAACAGAGCTAGGAAAAGAGCCCAGATCTTATGGCCTGAGGGAGCTGGGGGTGTTTAGCCCAGAGAAAAGGAAGCATGGGGGGAACCTTCTGGCTCTGCACAACTCCCTGACAGAAGGGGACAGCCAGGAGTCTTGGGCTCTGCTCCCAGGGAACAGGGACAGGATGAGAGGAAATGTCGCATTAGGGGATGTTTAGGTTGGATATTAGGAAAAATTTCTTCACAGAAAAGGCTGTCAAGCATCAAAAAAGGCTGCCCAAGGAAACAGTTGGGTCACCGTCCCTGGAGGGATTTAAATGGTGGGATTTAGATGTTGCAGCTGGGGACATGGTTTAGTGACGGCAAAGTGGTGTTAGGTTAATGGCGGGACTTGATGGTCCTGTGGATCTTTCCTAACGTAGTTCTGTGTTTCTACGACCTCCTGAATGTGGTCCTCAGGGTCTAGTGTTGTTCCCACTAAATTATATGAAATCCTACACTGTGATCACTGAAAATCAAAGTAGACTTTGCTCTGTCCATAGTAAGTTATTGATTAGATAAAATATAAGCTATTGATTAACATTTCTAATAAATTCAGATTCTTTAGCTAGACAACTTCAATGCTGGTTAAACATAATTCTGGGTTTCTGAAAATGCCCTGAAACTCTCAGCCATTTCTTCACTAACAAACTTCTCCTGCAGGAGACTAATTATGCAGAAATCTTGTAAGTGTAACAAACTGCATTTTGCCATTTCCAGTTTTTCAGTATCATGGACAAAAACACAGTCTAATGAGCAAAACACTTATGTTGGTGCTGTATTCTTCCTACTGCTTAATGCATTTTCCTTCTGTTTTTTTTCTAGAGTGCATAGCTTTTCATGTTGGCAGGATGCGTGTCGACATGAGCTGAATATATGTTGAAGCTTAAATTTGGGAGCAAGCACTAAATTATTGAACAACAATGCCTGCATGAAGGCAAAATCACATCAACCCAGTAGGTTCTTATTGTAAGGGAGACCAGGCCCTGCTCTCAAACAAGCAGGCTGCAGCAATTTCTGAATTGGCAATACTGATACAGAGTTGTACAGAATCAACAATGCAGCCTGCAGCCTTTCCTGGGAAGCACATGCAAAACCCTCAGAATTAAAATACTGCTTGGATGCATTTTCTTGTAAGCCATAGTAACGTCTTGAGCATGCTCAGGGCTGTCACAGTGTGTTGTGATGGCCAAGGTAACCTGTGTGAGGAAATGAAGTGGCAACTCAGTGCTGCATGACTTGTGCTTGGTGGATCTGGAATAAAAATGAAGCTGCAAGCTCAGGCACTTACACAGACAACAGCAGTCCCCTTCTGGATGCAGAGACAAACCTTGTTTCTTTTTTTTTCCTGCAGGAAGACCCCAGGTTAATATTTGTGAGAAGAAAGCTGTTTGCAAGTGGGAGAAATTGTGTGTGTGTGGTTCTCCCAGAAATCCTCACAAATTCCAGCCAGCACAACATTGCTCTGTGACTGGCACTATGTAATGTCTGCGTTTGAGATATTTCTGTACTTTGACCAGAAAACTCCGAAATGCATCCAAATTCTGGTCTTCATGGAAGGGCCACATGCAAAGGTAATAATCCACAGCTTCTTCGGTGCTGATCACCCTGACAAGTTTAGTTTACTGCAGATATTTCCTCCTGGGGATGAAAACTCTTTCTCACAATTTCTTCCTTTTTTTGCACTCTGGGAGATACAAATGCTGTGAGTCTTCTGGGAGCTTCATCCTCCCATCAGCTTGTTACCAAGCCTGGCAGTGCTTCATTCTTGAGCGAACAGCGAGTCCTTGTGCCACAGGGACTGAAAGGGAGGAAGGAAGGAGGTGACCTTGCAGGAGCCCAAGAATGAGGTGGGACCTGGCAGTGAAACTCTGTGTGTGGTTTCATGTTTGTAAGCAGGAGCTGGGCTCAAGGTCCCTGCTGTAGGTCAAGGAACGGGGTGTGTCTCATTTTCTCCTATTTTTCCTTCATTCCTACCCCTCTACCCCAAAGCTTTCCTTCTCAGAGGCTAAGAAAGTGGTTCTGCCTTTGCAAATAATGCTGTTCTCCACAAAAAGCACTATTGAGGAGGGTTGGGAGCTGTGGTGGAAGTGCTTTGACTTTCACAAGGTTTTAGCAGCACCCTTTTTACTCCTTTATTGATTGCCCTCTCCCAAATGAATGGACATGCCCCAAGACACAATTACAGATGGGCTTCAGAAAAGGAGCTCAGTCAAACAGAAAACAGAAAGTAACCATGCCCTTAGATCTCCCTTAGTGAGATCTTCCATTTCTCAAAGGGAATTCGATTTTTAAAAGCATTTAAATTATTAAAAATCTAGTGATTTAAAATCCTGGTTGATGTCTGCCTGATCATTCAAATGCTTAATTACTGTTCAAAATCTACTTATCAGACCTCTCTTTCCATACAGATTTTGGGGTAATTCTTCCTCTATTGAAACTGTCGCTATCCATCATTTTGCTTTCACTTGTTAGAGAAGGACATGTCTGCTGCTCATAAATGCCAGATAACTTTTCAAAACCATAAGGAGAGATGAATAAAAATAATTATATATGGTCAAAACATCTTTGCAGTGTTGCTGTGAATGTGGATGACCAAATGCCTGAAACCAAGATGTAAGATGCCTGTGAGGTTCTGAAGCTGTTGCTCCATTGGTATAGGAAGGAGGCCAAGTAAGATGACAAGTGAAATGTTGTGGTTCTGGGAATTTCTAGCAGGCTTATGGTTCACATGTGTATTTCATGTGAAAGCATGTCAGGCGCCTGTCCTGGCTGATCTTTGTATACAGCTGTTGAACAAAAGTATGTGAAGAAAGCTTGCATGCAAATCTCTCCTCTGGGTGCCAAACAGAGGTATTTCAGTCCAAGAGAGGTTAATTATTGGGGCTGGGCAAGGAAGTACTTTCAGCAAAGGACTTTTTCTCTGAAGAATTCCCACTTAGAAAAATCAGTTTTTAATATGCCTCTTGTTTCTAGAGTAATAGGGCAATTTGTAATGTAGGGCATTGCTAGCTAGTACAGAAAGGTAGGTGTCAATAAAGCAAACAGGAAACAGAAAAGAAAGGAGAAAATGCTTCTGAGGTGCACTGGAGTTTTGCTTGCATATACCACTTTAGGGTAGAAAGGAGTAATTACAGGATTGTCACCCGAGTAGAAACAATTTAACCTTTAATTCACAGAATCGCAGAATCACTGAGGTTGGAAAACACCTCCAAGATCATCAAGTCCAACCTGTGCCAAAACCCCAGCTTCTCACCCAGCCCAGAGCTCTGAGTGCCACATCTAGTCTTTCCTTGGACACCTGCAGGGATGGGGACTCCAAACCTGGGCAGCCCCTCCCAATGCCTGAACACCCTTTCCAGGAAGAAATTCCTCCTGATGTCCAACATAAATCTCTCTTGGCACAGCTTGAGGCCATTGCCTCTTGTCCTGTCCCTTGTTGCTTGGGAGAAGATCCTGAATCCCACCTGGCTGCACCCTCCTGTCAGGCAGACAAGTATAAATATATTTTTAATCGTTGCAGTGCACATTATTACCTGAATTTTAGCATGCCACTCATGCTAATTGACATTCTACTCCCTACCTGTAAACTTGGTCTTTTCTCCATCATTAACATTTCTCAGAAGTGAGTCACTGAAAACTGCAAAGACACTTTCAGACATTACAATTTATTGCTTACTTTGCTTATAAGGAGTCTCTGATCCATGATGTGATATAGATTATATATAGAATTGTAAATGTAGTATTCAAGAGACTGCCAGAATTCCTGTGCCTGCACAGCTTCAGACCATCAGTGTGGCCTGAACCCTTGAACTCTAAATACTGAAAGCATGAACTCTCTCAGATGGAAATAAAGAGCTAGACTTGTAATGAAGTAGCTCATTCTTTAAGCTTTTGTGCTGGTTGTTAAAGTGATCTGAAACAATGGGAATAAAACACCATCAAAATCGGAACCATGATTTTATTTGAATTTCTGCAAAAGGCAGCAAGTACATGGAGATTGGAACTGCTGCTTATCAATGACCAGTTGATTTTAGAAGAGCAGGTTTCACAAACATTTGTGTTTACACTGCCTTCACATGGTGACAAAAGTGTTGAGAAGCTGCTTTATGGGAAGTCTGAGGAGTGAAGCCAGGAATAACAGAAAGGGAAGAACATACCAGTAGATTTGGTAGTTTGGTGACCTTCCTTAACCAATACATGATCCATGTTGAGCTGTTATCTTAGTTAGAAATCAAAAGGATTCTTCCTTGGCAAGTTGGAAAGCCTTGGTTCCTTATGTTAAATTATCCTATGACTTCTAAACTGCAAAGTTTTTCCAGTTTCCTGTAGTCAACAGACACCACTCCTGAGTGGCTCAGTTGCATGGATCAGGGAGATGGATTAAGATGATGTTTCTCTCAGCCACCAGATGTGACAACCTGTTTTTAAATGGAGTCAGTTTTAAGAAGTCTTACTTAGAAAAGCAGAAAGAAGAACTGAAGAGATGTTTCGTCTGTGATGCTTCCTTCCTTATCCCCCTAAATTTGTACTTTATAAATACCCTCTGAAATCCTTGCTTGGAGTGACCCCGAATGGGTCCTCAACCTTTGGTGAATTGCATTCAGGTTTTATTTCTGAGGAGTTTGCACAGTTGGAGGGAAAAAATATTCCTGGGGGATTCCCTAGGAAGATCTGTCTGTCTTGTTGTGGGATACATTTCTTGTACTGTTACAAGATGAAATGAGGGGCTCCCCTGACAAATATAAAAGTTATATGACAACCCATCTATTTTTAGATGATTTAAATCAGTCAAGAGGGAAAAACATTTGTTTCCAAGACTGTAATTTTCCAGATGACACCATTTTATTGCACGGTGCCATACCATGAGAAAGAGCATTCTTGTGGCTTTTGAACTGGAAATCCTGTAGGAATGCTATTTCTGGCATTTATTTGCTGTGAAGCCAGGCACACATGGAGAGCAGACAGACTGACCAGATACAGTTTGTGGTATTAAGGCATTCAGAAAAGTCCCTGCTGCACAGCCCTTTTCCAGTATCCAAAGTGTTGAGTGAAGTTGAAAAATGATCAATGAAGATAAAATCTGAACGCCATGATCTGATCAGACAGCCAGACTTTCACACTATTAATGTGTTCCTTCCTCTTGCAAAAATGCTATTTTGAGAATTCAGCTTTTCTGTCTTCATACACTGATGCTTCTAAAATAATTCTTGGTGATTAGCAAGGTTTTTGTTGCAAAGTGGGAGCAGGGGTTGAATGCAAACGTTGAGGAAAAACTAAATGCCGTCACTCTATTTTAACTGGGAAAATTATTTTTTTTTATTTACCCAAGTAATACGTGTGAACACGCAAAAAAGATGTTGTCTGAGGAGCAGAACAGAGCTTAAGCCCATTCTTTGATCAACTTCTGAAGCTGGCCAGGATAGTGTATTCAGTGTGACTACCCATGGAAGGAAAGATTTTGCATGGGTAAGTGTTTAAGACTTTGTACCAACAGATACTTCCTGTAGCCAGTCAAACAGAGTACCCTGGATTTTTTTTCTTTTTCATAAAAAAAAAGCAAAAAAAAAAACCCCAAAACCAAAAACAAAAAACCAAAACAAAAACAAACAAACAAACAAAACAACAAAAACTAAAAACCAAAAACCAAACCAAACCAAAATCAAAACAAAAAAGCAAAAAAAGAGAAGCACTAAGCTCTGAAATTTTTTTGAATATAGTTGTGCCTCTCCACAGCCTTCCTCATAGGAACTGCTCTAAAATGATAGTCTGCCTGAACGGAGCAAAAACCCTAATAAATATGGTGCATTCCTCTTTAAAAAGTATATTTATTTAGTAAGTTTAGAAACCACTCTGAGGTTAGGTTACAGCTATTGGGATTAGAGGGCGTCTCGTGGGCAGTTCAGACATCAAGCTATAGGTCCATGGAGCAAAGCTGAGCTGTTTCTAGCCTGATGTCTGAATTATGAATTAGGTTCATTCTAATTCCAATGGGGTAAACCTCAGAGCAGTTTATACACTTATGGCTAAGTGCTCCTAAAATACAGGCTATTTATTTAAAACATACATGTAAAATGTAATATCTGAAAAAGATGTCTGGCCTAGTGATGCTGGAGGACAGCAACCCAGCCAAATAAATTCTGAATTCTGACTTTGGAGCCCTTGGAAAGGGATGGCACATCTGGCTTTGTGCCCCCTTCTGGTATTCCCAGCTAGGTCAGATCCCTGCTTGGCTCAGGATGAACTGGAACAGCCACAAGACTAAATTAATTTTCCTCAATCCAAGGCATTTGTCTCTTCCTCAGCCATGCCAGTCATGCCAAAGCTGGGAGAGCCTTGGGTCACCATGCCGTCCCCTGACCACTCAGGAAAGTTCTGTAGGCCAGGAGCACTCTGCAGGGTTGGCTCCTCTCTCTTCATCACTGGAATTGTGCAAAGAAGCCCAAATCTACTTTTTAGCCTGATATTTGGGAAGTAGGCTGGAGCTGCAGGGTTGGGCAGAAAGCTCAGGATTTATTAACAGTATTAATAGCATCAGCAACTGCTTCCATGTGGAGCCACCCTGGTCTCTGAGCTCATTCCAGCAGCAGTGCCAGCTGTGAACATCTCACCTTAACCAGCAGGGCTTTGACCCTCCTTCTGGCCATCAGTGGCCGTGCCAAAGCTGGCTTTTCCACAGAGACTCTCTCCTTGAGGGGCAGAGCACTCAGTGAGGTTCCTGCAGGAGCCTAAGCCGTCCCTTTTTGCTCAGGCTACCCAAGAACCTGAAGGAGAGACAGCGTCTGATGTTATTTTCCTGGGATGGGAGTGGAACAGAAACTACCTCCTATTTTAGGACATCTGAACTGGATCCATCACTAGGCAAAAAAAAAAAAAAGAGTCAGTTTACACTCTGGTTCTCTCTTCCCTCCTCACCATGCTCCTTTAATTTCCATTCCAGGAAATAAATGGGACAAAAAAAATACCTCTCAAGTAATTACTTCTGCCTTGGAATTGAGTAAGATATAGAGAAGTCTCCTGGAAACAACCATTCCCTCGTTGGTCAGAAGGTGAGGATCTTTTGCAGATGCAGAAGCAGCAAATGTGTAGTGAACACAGAGGGCAGATTTCTTTGTACACTGAAGGATTGTCATAGAGCTGAAGGAGTGCATAGTTACTCAGTGTGGGAATGCTGAGGCCAAAGATCAC
Source organism: Sialia sialis (assembly GCA_009812075.1). Classification (NCBI taxonomy): domain Eukaryota; kingdom Metazoa; phylum Chordata; class Aves; order Passeriformes; family Turdidae; genus Sialia; species Sialia sialis. Next base: position 4,782,438 of record VRYO01000369.1, read on the forward strand.
TTCACACAAATTTCTTGGAGTTGGCAAAATGAAATGTCACAAGCAAGCTAGTGGGAGTTAAAAGCTGAACATGGACAAAACCCTCTGTTACTGTTTTCTCTTTTCAAAGGAACTAAATCTCAACACTTATGGACAAAACCCGCTGTTATTGTTTTTTGTTTTCAAAGGAGCTAAAAATCAACATTTTGTGTGGCAGCAGAGCGCTCACTCACAGCTCTTGGATGCCTGAGGCTGAGCATGCAGCATTAAATATGCGTGAGTGTCATGAGAATATTGAACTAATCCCTCTCCCCCAGCTGCCCAAATCCATTCAGAGATGCTTGGGAGGCAATATTTCATCTGGCATCACTGAATTTTGGGTTGGGCTCCACTTAGTAGGAGTTGAGTGCTTTCAGTGGGCTGTTGGGGTAGCAGCAAACTTCCCATGTCATTAGGTGAGTAAGGAAAGATTTTGGAGAGCGAGATAAAAGCAGTGAAAAACTGGAATAGCGGATCTCTCTGTTTCACTGCTTCAACAGGCTGCTCATGTGTCCTCAGAGCTCTCTGGATTAGCATCCCCAGGAGGGACAGCAGGTCCTTGAGGTGCAGTGGCCCTACAGAGCAGAAAGCATGGCTCAGCTTGCCTGAAATGTGTTGGAACCAGCTGCATGCCTGGAAAGGTATTTTTTTTTATTTTTTGCTGATGACCAATACATATGGCCAGAGGAAAAATTCTCCAGGAAGTTGTCTTGGGAGAATATGCATCAGGCAGAAAAAGGCAGAATTACAGTAAAAAAAAAATAAAAATCCTGTTGCAACAGATGAAGTACCTATCAAGTGACAACAGCAGTTTATTTTCCTGGAGCAAAAGTAATGGATATACTTAGACATAATCCTACCCTTAAGTGTTTTAATTCTGATGGAACTTCTTATTAAGGGGAGACATCAAAATGGCAAAGTGCACACCCCAATGGAAACAATGTCATAAAGCTAACAGCATTTCTACAAGGTAAGTTGACACCTAAATTACTAAGGTGGCTTGAAATATGATGGAAAAAAATAAAATGGAAAGGAAAGAAAAAGATTTGGTATGTGTAAGTATTTTTGTTATTTGTTGAGTGTTTTCAAGTCCGTGTTTTCACAGCTAATTAAGACACAAAGGGTAAGAGAACTAAGTTTGTTTTGTTCCACCTTCCCTGTCTGTTGACTGTCTGATTAAGAAATCTCCAGGCCCAGATGGGATTTCATACTCACTTATGATTTCTCTTTGCCCCCATGTTTTACATTACAAAATGTACTTTGTTAAACTTGCAACTAATCCTGTACCCTTGAAAACAAAAAGACAAATGCAATGGGTTCAAATGCAAGAGGTTCTTGACCTCTTGTTGTCGCTATTGCAGATTTGCTTATGTGCACATGTAATGACCAAAGTCACACTGTAGGCTGATCTACACACAATGCTGATATGACCAGACTTGCTTATATAATGTCATAATTTCGTTTCTAAGGAGGCAATTTTTTTCCTCCTCAAATATTTGTGGGTTTTTAAAATCACCTAGAAGGCTGATGAGCCCCACAATGTGATTCCCAGTAAATTTTCTCAACTTAAGCAAAGCCAAAATTGTGTAACTACTCCAGGAGCACCTGAGAAAAAAAAAAACAACAGGGAAAAAAATAGAAAAAAGAGCATGATTTAATAAGGCATAGTTCCTTTTTTGTTGCCATCTTGATCCTGCTGGAGAAAGTCTTACATTAGTACTAGCCTACAGATTATATGTAAAATATAGAATATATAGAATATATTGGATGTAGTATCATGGAATGGTTTGGGTTGCAAAGGACCTTAAAGATCGTTTATTTCCACCCCCCTGCCATGGCCAGGGACACCTTCCACTGGACCACACTCAAGCCCATCCATCGTGGCCTTGGACACTTCCAGGGATGTGGCAAATAACTTTGCAATACTGCATACTGAATATGGCATGCTGGGAAGAAAGCTGCTTCTGTGCTAACTGAATTTCTGGTTCATGGTAAGTCAGGCTAGGCTATATTTCAAGTCTATGGATTTAATAAAACAAGAGGATTCAAGGTGCGAGATGATTCTGGAAAGCTCAGCTTAAGTTCTTGGACTGTAATTTTCCTTCTCTGCTCATATGAGAGTTTCTTTGCCTGGTGCAGGGCACATGATCTTTAAGGAAGGGGGAGGAAGAAATATAAAAGAACTGGAGAAGAATAGACACACACACACAAAACACCAAGAAAGGACATAACCGTGAGGTTGGAAGGAAGTTCTTTGAGATTCTCTCAGGACTTTCAGACTTTCAGTCTCCTCCAATTAAAAACTCAACTTGACAGGTAGACCAAGCTGGTATAGTTCGGGGATGATGAATCTAGAGTTGAAACCACCTCTCCAAGAAACAGCAGAAAACCCCTCTGGTATCTCTGTCAGCATGTCTGATGTTTTGAGACAGTCCGGAAGACATTTCATAAAACAAGCTTCCATGGCTCATTGCTTTAGGTTGATTACTCATATTTTCCCTTTGTAATAATGTTTTCCTAAATGCATTTCATTCAACACAGTGTTTCTCTGGCAACAAATGGCAGCTCATTGTTGAATAGCAAGCATTGCTTTGATGATTTGAGTACTTCAGTGCCTGTTTGCATAGCAGAATCCTCTGCAGATCTAACACAGCCAGCTCCTTGTGTCAAAATTTGCAGGAGGCTGGGCTTTAAAAGTGCAGAGCTTTCAACAGCAGAAAGATGAGTGCTTCATCCTACAGAAGTGTTTGAGGTTCAAGAAATGTTCTTGTGTCGTGGCGAGGCTGATGAAAACTGAAAGGCCTTGTAAAATATCTCCACACACATGCAAAGACACCTTGGGACAGCTGAGAGCTGTCTGCTCAGGGCACTGGTGTGGACTGGCAGAGAATGCCTCGGCAGAGGTTTAAATCCAGTTTTTATATCCCAGCTGACAGCCCAAATCAGTAGGCTATCCTCCACGCTGAGGCTATTTGGTTAGCCTCTCCTGTCTCATATCATTGTTTCCTCCTTCCCAGGCAGTCTAATCTCTGATACATGGTAAGAGGATTTCCATGTCAATTATTTTTGCACAAAGAAAAAATTCTACTGAGATTTAAAACACAGTAATTTTAATCTGTTTCATGGTCTCCCCAGATACTGAATATTCCTGCTTTTTAAAATACAGTAATTTCACAATTATAAACCACACCTCCCGGTAGCCGGGCAGACCACGGGATTTGTCCATATATAAGCCGCACCTGAATATAAGCCGCACTTTTTTTTTTTTTTTTAAAAGTGAGGATCAATGTGTAACAAAGTAACAAATTAGTAACAGAATTGCTGCCATCTGGGTTTGGTGTCAGGTGCTCAAGTTGCAAACAGTTTTCATAGACCAGTGAAGCCTTTAAAGGCAGCCCCAGGTGCCTTCCGGGTTGGCATTTCACTGGGATTTGTCCATAGATAAGCCTCACCTGAATATAAGCCGCACTACTGGGGTAGGCTGGATTCTTCAACGAAAAAGGTGCGGCTTATAATCGTGAAATTACTGTACATGTATTTGGCTAGGCCTAACACTCCACTGGATTTCTTTGTGCTGCTCTCCTGAGTCTTATCTATAGTTTATTTTGATGAAGGCTGGTTTTGAGTCTATTCGCAGATCTGTAGCTTAGTCTTTCTGTCATTACAGAACAGTCCCATTTATCTAAATAAATAAGTCTTTTTTCAATGAAACAAGGGTTCCAGGTGAATGTCAAATCAACAAAAATAGATTTCACAGAAAGATTACATTCAGAATTTAGAAACAATTTTGAGAATCAAAGTTATGCTAAATTAAGATGCCACCATTAAGAACTCTGGTTTTATGGAACTGGTAATTTTGAAATAAAATGTATGGTCAAAAGGCAAGTTATGGGTGTATGTGTCTTTCAGCAGACAAATGTGAGGTGAACATCCCAACCTGAGCAAAGAAGAGTTATGGTTTTGCCTCTGAGAGAAAAATACATTGATGAGCCTAACTTGATTTTGATAGACAGAATAAACTTCAGGATTTCTGGTGCTAATTTAAATGAGGATTCTTCCAACAGATCCCAGCACTCTCCCTCAGCTATGTAATACAATTTCTGTGGGAACAAAGACATGCCACTTCAGAAAAGCTGGCCACACATTCCTTGTAATTTCTTGCATCCAAACAGGATGCTTAGAGTGCCAACCCTTATCTCTTTTATTTAGAAACATCCTTGCCATTAGGAGCTCTTGGCTACCTGGCCAGCTCTTATCCCACCAGGATGAGAGCTGTCTGGGGTTATTAACTGGACACTTCCTTTTGTCTCTTGATGCTGGACCAACATGGTAAAATGAAGCACATGTGCTTAAAGCACTTGAAAGGCAGTAAACCTTAAAGTGACATCTAATCAACCTGTGGAATTTTTTGCTGTGGGACATGGAGACAAACAGTTTGAGAGCCAGGGTAGGATTAAGCACTTGAATGGGAATAATACCTGTAGTTAACTTGTGAGGTTAAAGTATTATGAGGTTTATCAGTTCTTTTGCTTCTGGGCATAAACTGCCATCTCAGCTTGTGAAAGAGCTCGTCTCTGCTCCTGCCTGTTGCTCGGGGCGTTTGTGGGATGCTTTCCCAGGGTGTGGGACACCTGAGTGAGTTGGTGCCTGAGGGGAGGACAGCAAAGCCCATGGTCAATAAAGCCTGCAGTGGAGCACTGGGTCTGATCCCCCTGCTTCTGAGGGACTCCACAGCCCACACGGGAGGAAGGCTGCCTTATATTAAATTGTGTTCTCAGAAAATTGTCAAGGCTGGGATGTGATTTATCATCCAGTTACTACACAGCCACTTTTCCATTCAAGATAGAAGCCCTCCATTATGTACATTTGTCTTCTTAAAAGGAATTAAACCCTCTCACCATTTATGAGATCACACTTGTCTGCACATTCTCTCTCTTGTCTTTTTGGTAAAGGGAAGCTACAAGAAAATGGCTTGAACATTCCTGCCTTTTTAAAACTTTCCATACTGTCTCTTCACAGACAGATTATATGTATGCATGTTATGGCTAGAAGTGAATGCACAGGCATTAACTACAGCAGCAGGTGTTTTGGGGATTTTTCACCTCTAGAGTTTTTGCACAACACCATTAAACAATTAGCTGTTTGCCCTCAAGGACTGGGGTTTATAAAATGGGACGCTTTACAGCAAGGGTGGTTCTGACTCAAAATGGCCACTTAGATGAGAGTTTTTGTTCTCAGATTTGAAGATTAAGATTAAAACCTTAAGGTCCTGGTTGTATTGAAGTGAAACTTCGGATTTAGACTGCAAAACTATGTTTAGGCTACAGGAGAGCAGAGACAGTGCTTCTGGTAAGGGTGTTACATTTGAAAATAGGACAAAGGGTGGCTTTCTTCAGGCAGACATACAGTGTCTTCAGATAGGCTTGCAGGAACATCTGATGCTCTTATCTCACAGAGATAAAACAAATGGAGAACATTCTGGCTGCTTTGAATGGTTAATGTAATCCCAGTGCTGCTAACCAGTCTGGCTGAACCCAAACAGAAGAGGCTGATGCTTTTCCTCCAGTTGGCTTCAAGGAGCTGGTCAAGGTGTTAGATATGCTGATGCTGAAAACTGAGATAAAGGGATGAGGACCCCGATCTAAATGCTTCCTTTATTCTGGTACTCCATTCACAGCTTTATTCCTAAAAAGGGCAAAGGCTTCCATCCACTGAGCCCCTGCTCCTCAGTCTGTCCATGAGCTCAGTCCTAGGCTCACAGGGTGCCTGAGAGGTGTTGCTTGTCTCCTGCTGTCCTGAGATGCTGGCTGGATTCCCAACTTGCGCTCCAGCCCTGTGTGTGATCCTGTCTCTGCTCTGAGCTGCAATGTTGCTAGTCTTGTCTTTGACTCTGTCTCCTGACTTGACCAGCTGCCCTGAGCTCCTGGATGGACCCCAGACATGTGGGTAGCCTTGTCTCCAGCTGTCTCCAGCCCTGTCTCCAAGAGCTGCTGTGTTAGCAGTAAACATGGAATAATCCAAGGTGCGTTTGGCATTATGCTGTGGCTGTGAGGATGTTACCTGGCAAAATCAGAGGCAGAGAGGAAGGCAGAGAGAGCTGCATCTGGGGCGATGTGCTGGTTAATTTACTCCCTGTGAGCCACCCAAAGGCATCCACTTGTGCCTGTTCCTCTAGTTCAGACATAGCTGAACAATGTCCTGATTCCAGCCCTGTGCCAGAAGGGCAGCTTATAAACCCTTCTCAGACAATGTACAACCTCCTTCCTTCCCGTGAAACCTCCTGGGGCTTGACATGTGCAGAGGCGGTGGAAAAGGGAGGGAGAAGAGGAGGAAAGGTGAGAGGAGCAAACATCCATCGCCAGCCGTTCCCCATGGAGCAAAAGGTTGTGATAGCAAATGACGCATTTTATGGCAGAGAGGAAATGCCTTCATCCCATGAGCTGTGGCCACTTCTGAGAGCTCTGGCCCGGGGCTCTGGCTACCTGAGGAGGAGGGGGTCGGTCTCTGGCTGCCCTGGCCAGATGAGAAGTCTGCAAGCTGGGAGGTGTTGTCCCTGGTGGATGTAAAACTCTTCACAGGTGCTTCCTGCCACTGGCTCCAACCCCAGCTCCACGCTGGGAGGCGTGAGGCTGTGAGCAAATGATGTAGCTATGTCTGGAAGTTCTCAGGTGGCAGATCTCCCCTCAGAGACCACCACAGCGAGCGCGGTTCAGCACTGATCCAGAGCTGGGGAAGGCTGGGAACTGTAACAGGCTGTGCTTTACTGACCTGGGAAAAGGACACAGGCAAGGAATGGCTGACAGTTTTAGACTGTGGAATTTCTAGCCATAGTTTTTTCATTTATCTGAAATGCACTTTGAGCCTTGCCTTGAAATGAACTTTGACACTCAGCAGCACACCTAAGGAATGGTCAAAAAGTTCCACAGGGAAGGTGTGTGTCATGATCTCTCTTATGAAGTCCAAAGAAAAAGAGGTTTATACCAGGTCTGACCAAGTTTGTAAGCAGAGCTTCAACCCCTTTGCCAGGAGGAGCCTTTTCTCTCAGCCACTAGAGTTTTTTTTCCTGCTCCGTTTTCTTCTTCGTTCTATTTATAGCCTGCTCTGGTTTAATTTTCTTTGGCCATCAGACAAGTGAGCAAGTCTTTTCTCTGCTGATCTTACGGTAGAGTTTGTTTATACATATACAAGATCTCAAATTACAGAGCAGTGTGATTCCTCACAAAACATCCCCTGGCTTCCACTCCCCAAATTCATATAGGACTGCTTTTCTGCAAGGCCAAACACATTTTAGAGTTTATAGACAAAGCTGTTTTGTGTATATATGATTTTCTCTCCTGTTTCAACCCTTTCCTCGCAAAAAGAAACAAGAATGAAGAAAAAAAAAGGGGGAGACAGGGCAGTTGGGAAATCTTAGACTAAAGAGCAGATCACATTTCAAAACATTGTGATCTAAAAATAATAATTCTGTTTTCCCCATCCCTCTCTTTCTTTCCTCCTCGCCCTTCTGGTAAAATGTGATTCATTTTCTCTAAAGAAAAAATCCCGTCCTGGGAATTTATTAACTGTATAACACTTCAGTGAGACTGATTTTACTTGCAAGGCATAGTTCTGGTTCCATGAATTGGATCTGGGCTGAGAGCAAGCCTGAGATCACAACTGTGATTTGTGCAGTGTTATGTAACACTGTCTGTGCATGCACAAACATCCCTGTGTGGTAAAAGGAGAAATGAGGCCAGAATTCATGGCCATTAATGTCGGGAATCAGCTGCTTTCGTGGATTTCACATTAATTAATAAACCTCTGGGCTTTGTGGACTTGCTTCTACCTCTCAAAGCACCCTTCTTATTGAAGTTTGTGGGTCTACACTTGTTATATGAAGATCAGAGGTTTTCAGCTGTGTGAATTGGACTGGAGGGTTTGGGTTGTTGGTTTGGTTTTGGTGTGTGGGTTTAGGTTTTTTGGTTTTTTTTTTTACTTTTATTGGTGTTTTCAAAAGCAAAGAAGAATTTTGCACCTTTTCGAGCGCCACTCTGCTGCAGGTAAAGAATGTAACAGCTTGTGAGAGTGCAGCTAGAGCCAATAATAATTTGACTGACATGTCCTGGCACTGAAATGCCTATTAAACCTCACTCTGTCCTTTCAAGGTGAAGGTTTTAATGCTGGGCACTTGTTTGAGCTGAAAATTCCCTCTCTTTATAGACCCAATGAGCCTACATCCATGAAAGATTCTCAGAAGGATCTAATATTTCTATGGATGATAGAATAAATCCTTCAGTGCCGCACATTTTCCAAGCCATGGAAGTTTCCAAGCCCAGCACATGTTTCCATATGTAACATACACTTTTCCACACAGGATCCCAAAGATTTCTTGGAAAACCACGGAGGCTGGTGGACTATGATAATGTGGTAACAGTTTTAGGAAAATATATTTACTTTTAATAATTTGTAGGAAATACAGCAAATTTCCCATTAGGGGTTAACTGTGGATTCTAAGAATTACAAAGTTCATTTCAGGAACAAATAAACTCAGATATTTGATGGGCATGATTTCAGTGATGAGTGAGCCACCTCTGTTTGGAAAAGTTTGACAAGATATATACTCCTGTTTCAAGGCAGCTTCTTGATTTTGTGTAAGATATGCACACTTTTAAAGCCAGCTCCAAAGTAAAATCACTGATATTCTTTCCATGGATTTGAGAGAGTTCCAGTAGGTGGGAGGTTAGCTCTCCTACCTACACTGCCAGTAACCAAAAGAGGTTTTTCAAAGAGTTGTTTATTACGTGGTATGGTATGGTATGGTATGGTATGGTATGGTATGGTATGGTATGGTATGGTATGGTATAACAAAATTTTTCAATACAGCTCCCTGTCTCCTGCAGCTTGCAGTGCTAGCACAGGTTTGTGGTGCCTGATGGAAGCTGCCTGGGTTTTTTGAGGCAGGATTTTAAACTGTCTGTTTGTTTCCTTCTTTACACACAATGCAATAAAAGCTTGCATTAGCATCTAGAATATCCTGCAGGGTGAGAGACCATGGCCTTAGTTTGACACAGATTCCTGTGTTGGTTTTGGTAGGATTAAGAATGTCCTGTTACAGGAAGCATCGTGCTTGTGTAGGTGTGCAGGCACAGAGATCACAGAGGGTGATAGCCCAAGTACACCTGCTTTCTTCCTGCTTTGTGGCTGGAGCTTTTTACCTCTAATTGAGCAACATCATCAACTTAGTGTTGATTCATAAGATATCTACAAGTGTTTTCCAATCCAATATCAGCATGGATTAATAAATAAATTCATCCTGGTATTTACACCAATGCTACGTTGTGGTTTTTTTCCCAGAATCCAGGGAAGTGATAAAATTTGGGGTGAGATCTTGCATTTGTGGATCACTCTCTGCCACAAACCCACTGAAACAGGGATGAAATATCAAGGATCTGAACTGTCAAATCCTTGTAGACCCACAGGAAATTGGCACCTTGCAGCTGTGCAGCAGCTTTTATTCCCCTCTTTGCTGAGAGGTCAAATGAAATTATTTAAGGGTCCAGCTGTAGGAACTGAGCCAAGCTGGTCTGTGTCCCTGGATTCCTGTCAGGGACAGGAGTGACAGGATTCTCCTGGGGCTGGCACAAAGGAGGCATAATTACTCCAGCAGCACCTGCAGAAGGCTCTTGCGGGCTGGGTTCTGGAATTGGGCAGGACAACCACTGCCACAGGCATCAAATATTTGTTTATATAATCCCTTCTCACTGATCCTCTGTGTGAGGACCCCTCTGACACCTTTGCATCTTACAACAGGAGGTGTTGCTGGGTGTCTGTGACTCTGAAACATAAATGTTCAGGCAGAAGGACAGCACAGACAAACCTCAGGTAATCTGGCTTTTCACAGTCCCCCTGTTTGCAAAACCCCCCACTTTTGGAGCAGAGAGGAGGAATTGTTCTCCCACAGCAGCAGCAGCAGTTCCACACAAGTTACCTCACTGCTCTGCAATTTGCAGGGCTTTGGAGTATCTGCAGGAAGAACACTGAAATAGTCTTTGTGATGGCCATGAATTTGATTAATCACTCATGTAGTTGTAGTTCTAATTGCATTCTGGCATTTCCATCTGTTTGTGCCACAAGCAAAATCATTCTTTTCTAGAGCAATAATAACTTCTGAAACTCACTGCACCTAAGCAAGCAGTTCTTCAGGAAAATATTATCTTACTTTTCCTTCCCAGTACACAGATTAACAAATATTTACAAAATAGTATGTATACTGTAAACTGTAAAGATTTATTTAGATTAGAAATCTTTCTTATTTAGCTTGTCATTTTTAAAAATCCTTCTTTTAAGGAGCAAAAAAGCCCATTTATATCAGAAAAGGAGGGAAATTTAATATAATTAAAATAAGGCTGAACTAGGAAAAAAAGACATTTTAGGATGCCATAAGTAATACAAAGCTTATGATTTCTTTCAAAGAAGTCAGGTCAGATTGCTCCTAAACCAACCTGAGGCTGTTTAGTCCTGGCGGGGGTCTGGGTGGTTTCAGGTGGCCCAGTCCAGTCCCCACTTTCTGACTGCCCTCCTGATACCCCTTTGGCAGCTCCACAGGGCAGAATATATCCTGAATATATCCTGATAGATGTTTCCAGGAAAGATTCTAGATACCTGTTAGTATAATTCTGCCTACTGCATGGCACCTTTTCTCCACTGGTGGTTGATCCATGGTTGTGTTCAATCTCTGAGGTTTGACTGGTGGGAATGGGGGGCAAAACTTGGGCTTCATCATGAGTGAAAGCTCTTTATCAAGGGACCCAGAGCAGCTCATTCAGGTCTAGAATGAAATCTACTCTGTAAAGATTGAAAATGAGGGGGGATAAGCGCCACGCGAGCTCTGCTCCCACTGTGAACATGAATCACAAAGTTCAGCTTCTACTTCTCTCCCCAGGATAGAGCAGATGTGGGCAAAAATAGAGTTGATGGCATTTATTGTGACAGCTGATGCTAGTGATTTGACCTCTTTCATTAAATAGATGACTAATCTGCAATTTGTTTTTAGATTGTCTAGATTATTTGTACCAAAATTCCTTTGAGGATTTTAATTCTGCATTTCATCTGGGTCAAGTAAAAGGGTGGGCATGTGGAAAATACGAATATAGGAACCTGCAGATTTTCCAAGATCTGTGAAACACAGAGTCAGATGCCCCAAGAAATCTGGGGTTACAGAAACTCCTCTTTGGTTTCAGGGATGTTCCTCCTTGAGCAGCAGTAGGAGCATGCAGGTGTCACATTTCTGTGCCAGGAGAAGCAGCTGCACTCTGCCTTCCTGGGAAGAGAAAGATGAGGTATGCTTTCACATAGGATTAGCTGGTAGAGGAAGACTTCTTCAAGACATCCCAATTCCAGAGTCAGAAATCTGTAGTGAAACTCCAGCAAACAGCAGCCAGCGTGCAAACCTGCATCTTTGTTTAAACACCTGTTGGTTATTCACACATGAATTATATCCTGGGTGCTGAGTTCTCCCCAGAATTCTTTCTATGGTTTCAAAAATTCCAGCTTTCCTACAGCCGCGTGTGCTAGAGATTGCAGAACATCTCTCTACTGTCTCTCCAGAGACTTACCTCTCTTCAGGGAAAAAAAAAGAAGGAAGAAAAACACTGAACCTTCTTTCTTCCACACTAAAAGACCTTTGTCCCAAACCACACATGTAGATTTTAAACAGAAAATAATATGAAAGCACAGTGCTTCCTTTATAGCAGACCTTATGTGCCTTATGCAGCTTTCTGAGTTCCTGTGTCCATGGATTTATGATGTGCTCTACACTTTCCACATTCTCAGTGTTGTTTTCCCACATTTGAAGGAGAAATGATCAAGAGATTTGTGCTGGAGTGAAATTTATTCTGTTTTAAGCTGTGTAGAGGTTCCAAATTCACCACAGCATGGAAAATAGAAATGCTGTAAGCATCTTGGGCCCTTCCCAGGCATGCAGACACCGTGCCTTCTGTAGAAATGAACATTACATTCTAGTAATTGCTGCTCTTGTCAGAACTGCTTTTGCCTCTAATAGATCAGGTAAATATGAACTGAGAATATGCTATAATGCCCAAGGGGTCATTTCTGCATGGGAAAATAGCCCCCAACCCAAGGAAAAGTTGCACATCTCTGCAGAGGATGGAGCTTGTGTGGCCTTTCTGGTTATTCAGAGTGAATTACAGGGGAGAGCCTCCGAGGGGATCCTTTGTTTATGGGTAAGAAGCTGTAATTTAATGTTTTAAAAAATGTCTCAAAGGCCATTTTAGAGCTGTGGTAAACAGCATCACACTGTCCAGTTTCCTCTGTGCTTCCTGGAAACTGAGTGATCATCAAGGCTCAGGTGCTGAAACCACTGTTCTGCTGTGAGACAAGCTGGGGATGCCCCATTTCCACAGCAATTCATGCAGGGAGCACTGCCAGGCTGGCCTCCGTGCTGCCCAGCAAGGAACCAGCTGGGTGACCTCGAGTGTTCCTTGGAAACATTGGTCATTACAGCCATGGTCCGGTTGCCCATTGAGGAATACTCTAATCCTGCTAAAATTCTTCAGTGGTTTGCCAGCTGCCCTTTCCACGGAACAAAAAAAAGATCAGTCATTAAACCAAGTGAGGGTAATGACTGAATTTCTTCTTCCTCCAAGATTAACAAAACAGACACACCAAAATAAAATAAAACCACACTTACAATTACTCTTTCCTTAGATAACCTATTAACCAGCTAACCAACTCCCAAGACACTTACGTAGCTGGGATCAGCCCGTACTCAGGATTCCTGGGCATTACTTACACAGAAAGGAATTGAGACTTGGTGAGGAACCTCTCCTTATATATCTATCTGGTCCTTGAACAAGTAGTTCCAACTTGACAAGCCTTTTGCAATTCATAACTTAATTAGGTTGCCAATTTTTAACAGTGCTATTAAAAGATTACTGACCTCCCCTGGCTAACTTTAGAAATATCAATGTCCTTTTGGCATGGCAAGGTAGAACTATTTTCTGATCACAGAGTACACATAACTCCTTAATGACTGTGCTAGTACTTAACAGGCTGCAGATCTATTTTTAGTAAAGAAGGAAATCCTCCTGCCTGGAGTTGTCAAGGATGCACTAATGTTCAAACATTTGTGCATGACCAGTGTGCAAAAAAGATTTAAAGATCTGTATAGACAGATAACCATGCTTCATTCTCTTTTCTGTGTTTGCATATTATCCATAATTCATTATTAGGTCTCTAATCTGGTCAGGACACGACAGCAATCAATCAAGTGAGAACCAGTCTGGGGAATAAACATGCCTTACTTTGGCTTGGAGGAATATTGTGATTAGCAGCCTAATATTTTCCCCATTCCATTTCATTGCTTTTCCTTTTTGTTATTCTATGGGGATTTGTAGACTCCAGTTGCTGGCAGCTGCAGTGAAAAGTGTTCAGTTTAATTCAGTTTAGTCAGATTCTCGGCAAGCTCTAGGTTGTGCTTCTTTGGCTACATACTCCATGGCCAAAGATGAAAGCTCCCTTCTGCTTACCGAGCAGGAATATGTAAGATAGAATAATCACCTTAGTGGAGTCTCATAATATCAAACACTCATTTTGTAAAGATGTTTTTAATTCTAGAAGAGATTAAAGCTAATAGTCTGTTGAGACACTGAAGAAGCTTTTGTTCAAAACATTGGTTTACATTTACAGCTGGTGATGGTGTAACTGATGAACATTTCTCACTGTACCTCACTGTGCACTGGAGTTTCACTAAAACAGAAAGCCTGAAAATCAGAGCTGAAAACCACAGTGTTAACTCAAAAACTCCCTTACCTGCCACTCAAGCAATGGGCTTCCAAATTTTACTTTAATGGAGCAACTCAGGGTGTCAAAGGAAAAAGCATCACCCCTGTGAACCTTTGTTACTTTAATCCTTGCTAAGGAGTGGGCTGTGCTCAAGTGGTCAGTCAACACAGGCACTGCCCTTTTGCTCTCAGACTGAGCAGTGGTGGATTCCTCTGTCTCCATCTCCTACTTCCAAGGCCAGCAGAAGCTGCAGAGGCAGCACACTCAGCTCCCTCCGGAAGGATGTCAGTGCTTTGCTTGGTTTGAAAGTCTCACCTCACCCTATGGCCAACGATCTCTCAGCATGGGCAGGGTCCCAAGGGAATTTTCTCGAGGTCTTCTTGAAGGGAAGATGATGCCAGAGATCTGGCAAGGGGAGAGAGAGTCATACCTCGGAAACTAGCATGGCTTTACCACACCCACAAAAAAAATAATAACACGGATGGTAAAATTAGGGCTGGAAATAAGGAGTGCAGTGCTGTTACCACAAGCACAGCACAAAAAAGAGCCAGAGAAACTGGCACGGGAGCAAACAGTGCTGGGATCTGCACAGAGGCAAAAGAGGAACTAGTGAGGAAGGTGAGGTCCAGGGAAAAGCCCTGCTAGACTCTCAAGTGTTCTGGTACCTCACAGTGGATGGCACTGCAGAATTCCCCTGGGCCACTGTGTTCTTGGGCTGACTCAGGAATCATGGAAAATTCCTCCTTTTCCTCTCCAAGCGGTGTGATCAAGGATGTAAGAACTAAAAATTAACCTAAAAAGAATCGGCAGCAAATAAGATAGAAAATGGGTACAGTAATTTCACAAATATAAGCCGCACCTTTTTCATTGAAGAATCCAGCCTACCCCAGTGGTGTGGCTTATATTCAGGTGCGGCTTATCTATGGACAAATCTCAGCGAAACGTCAACCC
>VRYO01000369.1:4798340-4857696 GCA_009812075.1 Sialia sialis
AGGGAACAGAAAGCTAATGTTGATATCAAAAGGTAAATAACATACAGTAATTTCATGAATATAAGCCACACCTTTTTCATTGAAGAATCCAGCCTACCCCAGCAGTGCGGCTTATATTCAGGTGCGGCTTATCTATGGACAAATCCCAGTGAAATGCCAACCCGGAAGTGAGAGCCAGCTGAGCAGACGCCTGGGGCTGCCTTTAAAGGCTTCTCTGGTCTATGGAAACTGTTACAACTTGAGCACCTGACACCAATTTGTGTCTGTTACTAATTTGTTACTTTGTTACACATGGATCCTCGCTTTAAAAAAAAAAAAAAAAATGCGGCTTATATTCAGGTGTGGCTTATATATGGACAAATCCCGTGGTCTACTGGGCTACCGGGAGGTGCGGCTTATAATCAGGTGCGGCTTATAATCGTGAAATTACTGTATTCAGGAAGCAGCATAAAAAAACTCGTCGCAACCTTTCTTAGCATTGACTAATGATTTTTGGCTGGCAGAGGCAGTCAGAGCTGGGTAAAACCATTCCATAATGGGTCTCCAACTGGACCACAGCTGCAGCCTCAGTCTCAGAGTTCTGGAGCCCAAGGAAGCATACTTTTCAAGATAGTAGGAATTCCCAAAGCCTAGTATGGGAAATGCAGTTTGGACAGGAAAGATGGAGCTGGCAGCATTACCTGTGACTGTAAGGCCCCATCTGTAGATGGATATTGACCTGAACAACCTAATTGACACCTTCCCCATGGTCTGGCTCAATGCACATGATTATTTCTGGGTTGTATTTTGTCCACAGTGACTGTAGATAAATGGAATAAGGAGCTTGTGTTAGGTTGGCTTTTTCATGGCACCCAATGCCCTTAAAGTGCCTTATACTTCTGCCTCACTGCAATAGTTCCCCTGACAAATATTTCTTTCTGTGCATGAATGCTATCTGTGACTGCACATGAAAATCAAGGACACAGAACTGCCCTGACATTTTCAAGAGCTGGGTTACAATGCAGAATTTTAATTTGCTCAGTTTAACCAGTCTGATTTAAAAGCTTCTGCAAGAGATTTCCCTGCAGTCTTGGTACAAGTCTTTCCTGAAGCTTGTTGGTTTGGGTCTTTTTGATTGCCGCTTCTAGTTACCTGTGCTCATGAATAGAAGATGTCAGCTTGAAAGGAAAAATAAAAAGAGCAATTTAATTTTGTTTCTAGCTGGTTTGACACCACGATTGATCTGTTTGCTAGTGGAGAACATAATGCATGAACACAGGATACACTTCTGACAGAAAGGGAGAGCTTGACCAGGAAGATACAAGGCTTCTCTAACCAGTCTGATGACAAATTCATCAACTTTTGTGGTAAGACTTTTCATAGTGGGAGTTTTCAAAAGTCTCCAGCTCCTGCTATCCTGTTTAGAGCACAGAAGGTAAAGCAGGAGCAGCAGGACTTTTGGCTGGATTGATTTAGCCTTGGGTGCCCTGGCTGAAGAAAACTCAGTGACCCTTTGCAAAACTCATCTTCTGTTTGAACAAGTGCGATTGGAAAAGGATGAATAGCCTGATCATTGCTTTTTCCGGAAACCATCATCTGTCTGTCTGAAATGCCTCTCCATGCTGTCATAGCTATTAACAGCCTTTATTACTGTAAATACTATTTTCCTATCTTTATTTCTCGTTGGTATATTTTGTATATATAGAAGTTCTGCTGTATAATTAGATCAAGTGTATCCTGAGACACTCGACCACTTTTTCATCCTGGTTATGTGACCAAGCAATTGATGGAGCAATAGAAATGTTTCTTTCTTCCCATCTTTTTTGTTTTTTTAATAAGGAATGTTCACCACAGGACCTAGGGCAATTCCTTTGGCACATTTGCCTGTGCTTTCTGCATATTTATTTAGTATCATTGTTTAGTACTGAATTCTCTGCTTAATCTTCAGTGACAGTAACTCCAAGAAAAAATTACACAGCTTCAAAAAGTGTGTGGGCAAATTCATGGCAGAAAAATCTACTAAGGCTATTAAATATAAAACCAGAAAGTCCCTAAACTGCAAATTGCTGGAAGTTGAAGAGTGTTCCAAGGAAGTATCACTGTACCTTTTCCTTATAATTTTCCCTGGGCATCTGCTTTTGGCCAGATTTGGAGACAGGGTCCTGAGCCAGACAGATCTTTAGTCTGACTCACTGCTGTTACAATTTTATGGGAGTGTCATGAGAGAGTTGTGACAGATGCAGGGATACAGGTGAAGAAGTGTTGTGGGGATTTTTTTCTTATAAATAACACGATTTTCTCCCTTTTTATTTCCTTCTTTCTTTTTTCTCCCTGCCTCCTTCCCTCAAGTAATTAATTTGCTGTGTTTTGCTGTAAGAAGCCATCTAGCTTCATTGTTTTGCCAGAGCTGGCCTTTGCAAATCCAACCAAACAGCAAATGTTGTGGGGAAAGAGAAATCTCTCTATCCCTGGAGGAATTAAAACTCTCAGTGAGAATTCACTGCTCTGATCCTTTGTGTAACCACAGTGTTGTTGCTGAGCTCCTGCTCTCTATTAGCCTCCCGTGCAGTCTAGGGTTTAACTTGGCAGAACTCAAGGTTTTCAGAGAAATTGGTTCAGCTCTTTAGCCATCACGTTTACCAGCCCACATGCAAAATCCCTAAATATCAAAAGTCACGGATACTTTGGAAGCACACGAAAATCCATGACTCACATGACAGCTGTGACAAAAATGCAGTCCTTCTTATTGCCTTTTTGTTTATGGTCTTTCAGCCGCTTTCTAGAAGTTCAAGCCACAGTCTAGAAGTTCAAGTCAGTTTTCAAACAAATGAGTAAAGTTTACTAGCAATACCTTGAAATCTTTGCTAAAATTCAGATACTGTTTCATCTGTGTTCATCTATAGCTCTTTTGAACTATAGGATAATAATAATAAAACATTTTGCTTCAAAAGTGATAATTTTAATATTTATTTCATCTATTTTGTTTTTAAGAGTCTTTTTGCATGTCTGGTATGCAGGAATTTGAACTTATATATTTTATCACTCTTTCTTTCAAATGAACTAATATGAATATCAGCCACTGCTAGAAGTGTGAAGTCCTCAATCAGTTGTGTGTCTTCAAGAACATGTGATGGTGGATCAAAGAAAATCATGAGCGCTGTCGACATAGATGTCAGTTCATGGACAAATTGAACCATCATGGGTTTTGAGAGCTCACATAGGGATCACCACACTTTGTACTAATGCCACCATCTAATGCTGATATCAGCAGCCATTAAGAACTTAAATGGCTGCCAAGAAAAATTATCAGGGCAATAATCTGCATTGCAGCTCTTTTCTGGGAAGGGAGTGAGTGCATAGAGGGAAGGTCTCCCAGTACATGCTGTTCTGGGAGGTGTGAAGTTTGGCCTTCCCTTCCCTTCCCTTCCCTTCCCTTCCCTTCCCTTCCCTTCCCTTCCCTTCCCTTCCCTTCCCTTCCCTTCCCTTCCCTTCCCTTCCCTTCCCTTCCCTTCCCTTCCCTTCCCTTCCCTTCCCTTCCCTTCCCTTCCCTTCCCTTCCCTTCCCTTCCCCTCATAGATATTAGCAATTCAGCCTGTTCATTTGTTCTATAATCACAATAGCTGCTGTGTGGTGCCATCCAGGAACACATGATGGGTGAGTTTTCTTGCCATTTCTATATTTACTCTCACTTTTTGCCATGGTTTTCAACTTTGCCATTTACTTGGTGTATCCTTATTAAAGAGTTTGAAACAGAATTTTGGTTGCTTCACCTCCAGTAGCAATGCTTCTTAATTTTAATAATTTATTTACTTATTATTATTTTAAATTGATGTCGTTTTCTTTCTCCTATGACTTTCCCCCCCCCTCATTTTGTGTCTTGGTGAAACGTTCTTATCTGCAAGAGAAATGAACAAATTTTCCTGCTTCTACTACTATTTATTTTAGAATCACATCTTTGAGCAATTCCTCCTGAAGACCTGTTGGCTGCTTTCTGGCTTTGACTTCTTTTGGAGAAATTGTAACCTGTTGGGCCTTAATTATAATGACTCCAAGATTCTCCAGCTGCCTTGGATTTTACTATTTCCTCTTGCTATATTTCTTCCACTACTCCACCTCTTCTTTGCCTCCAACTCTTCTGCTCTTCTTCTGATGACCGGAATTAAAACTTTCACTAGCAGAAATTATGGTGTGCAGCTGTGCACACCATTTGCTGATTCCAGATTCCTTCCCTCTGTTTATGCTTTCCACACAGATTGTTGCTGCCACTGGAAAAACAAATTAAATGAAACTGGCACCCTGCTCGCTGGTGAGATTGGCCATAAACAAGCTGGGGAATGTTGGAGCAGGGAGGTGGCCCTAAGAAACTGAAATCAAATTAAAAGCCCAGCTGCAAAGAACCATTTAGCACAAATGCCTAGAAAGTATCCTGAAGGTGAGGCATCCCAAAGGGGGATGACTGTGTGTTGGTTTTTATTGAGTTTAATAAGCTTTGGTGAATTTCTCCAGGTTGGGAGGTAGAAGGTTGACTTGGAGGCCTTGGGAAAGATTTCTAGTAAAGGCTGGTTTCCATCCTCCTGTTCTCTGCAAACTGTTTTGCTTGCTGCTTAGTTAATGAGTATGTAGAATAAGGGGAAACATTCCCTGCTTTGTGTCAACATCCCCATGTGGGTCTGCTGAGATATTTCAAGTCTGGAACCTGACTGGCAAAATGTTGGGTACCTTCCAACACGTGTCGCCAGCTGCATGTGAATATGCATCCCTGAAATTCTAGCACTTGGCAGCCATCAGGATCTGCAAATATTAAAGTATTCATTCTTGGACCTACCTATATGTTTATAACTTGCCTTCTCTAAATGTGTGTGAGAGTCCAAAACCAAAGAATCCCCAAATACCCTTTATGTGCTCCCTGGCTCTCACTCCCACACACACTCGTACGTGCATGTGCATGTATGCATAGTTATTAGTCAAAAATACATGCAGACAGACCCAAAAAACAAGGCAGAAAAGAAAGCTTCTCTTGAAGAGACATCGCTCACAAGATGCAGCATTTGCAGATTAATTTTTGTTCTTTTATTTGACTGCAGATATTTCACTTTTCCTCTTCTTTTGTAAGGTATTCTGAGCTGAATAAGAAGTCACTAGAAACTTATGGAGGGCAACAGGGTGGATTATAAGGGCACATCAAAAACTGAAAGAGAGTCTATGGGATGGGAAAGAAGCTGCAGGGTAAGGACGGGGGACTTCTAAAGGGAAGAAAAAAGCAAACTTGCATAGGTTTTTGCGCTCTTATTCCAAATGAACTTGCAAACCTCTTCTCCTGTGGGTCCTGCCAAGTGATTTCAGCCATTGCAAGTGATGATTGCTGCGCATTCCTCTGTCGCAGAGGCAGAAGGCATGGCTGGAGAAACATGGGATTTAACAGCTGGCTGGGGGAATGGTGGAAAAAGCAGAAAATGACCCCCTGCATTTGAAAGGTGTGATGTTTCTTGCTTGTCTCCCTTGTCCCCACAGCACTTCCTTTCCTCCCTCCTACATACACATTAATAAAGCGAACGAGGATTTCAAGCTATGCAGTTCTTGGAAATAAGCTGGAGAGCTGATGGCGCTGTAACCAATGTGTGATTCTCCTTTTAGGAATGAGTCCCATGTTCTGTGTACAGTGCTGGAACGGCTCTGCCAGCTGAGGAAGAGGCAAAGTCTTAGCTGAAAGTTCCCTCCATGCTGGGAAAAACAGTATTTCTGGAGGCAGATTGGTATTATATATGTAAGATATAATGTGAGTTTGTCATTTGCAAAAGCTCCTATTCAGCAGAGTATGGAGCTGGGAGACCCTGAGCAGGGCAGGACACTTCACAGCCAGACTGAAGATGGTAAACACTTACAGGAGATAAAAGTTTGATGTTCTTTGGAGGGTAAACCTGGTCAGAAGTCAAGCTTTTGATGTGGACACGAGCCTCATCTCCTGCCTCACTTCTGCAGCCAATGGCTCCAAATTCCAGTCAAGTCAGACTGAAGATACAGTCTCTTCTCTCACCCTTTCAGCCCCACAGGCACCACCACCACCTTGAACTGGCTGGTGTATTGGAGGTCCTGCTTTCATCTGACTCGTTGTTCTCCTTTTCTGTCACAGTGACCTCCAGTGGTTCTCTTCATTTATGTCCTTCATGCTGTGTCCCTCTAAAAACTGGGCTATTTTTTTCCCTTTTTTCTTTGCTTTAAAAAAAAAACATCCACAAAATAAAATGTGTTGAAGGGAAGAAATCAGAACGCATCAATCTTTTAATCACATTGTTATTGTTGCTTGTGTGGGCACTGGATTCCTCCCCACTGAACATGAAGGAAAGGCATACATCTGTGAGACTGGTGAAATAATTAACTGGTGAAACAGAACCATTATTTGTGACTATTAAATGAATGAGTAAAACTGTTCTCAGATCTGCCAAAATGTTCACATAGAAAAATCAGACTGCTCAAGAGGAGGGAGGGGGTGAGAGGCTTGGAAAAACTGATTTGCTGAAGTTTGAAGCAGGTCAGGGAAGAATGGGGGAGGGGGAAGGACTAACTTCATCTCTGAGGTGGTCCCACTTTCAAGAACTTTGTGAGCCCTCTTTCTGGAAGTGGTTCTCTTTATACATTCAGACTTGGCTGGCAGCAGTCACCTTGCTTGGCCTTCCCTTATTTAAAGAAACAGCTGCATATGTCAGTGTTTTTGTTGCTCTTACTTTGTACCTTGTGCCAGAAGCTCTGAAGTTATAAGCCTGCTCACCTTATATGTACAGCTTATAAATCTGTACGCTACAGAGGGCTAGTGGGACAGCCCTGGAGGACAGGGATGAAAAGGGAGGGAATCAGAGGCTAAGACTGAGACACCTCTGTAGGTAGAGAAAAGACAGATCATTGTAGACTGGAAGAGAAATTGTGTTGAAAATTTGCCAAATGCAGTCAAACTCAGAGGGGTCCTTGGGGGTATTTTTTATGGAGGCAATGCTACCAATGAGCCCAAGAGAAGGTTTGCATGACTAAGGGCCCTTGAATACTGCCCTAGAGCTACCCTTGCCCTGTCTGTCCATGTCCTACAACAGTATCAAAAAAACAGAAGTCTGGGTCTTCAAGTAAGATACTCACAAACAAATTTATTGCCTACTGTATCGGGGGAAATTTACACACAAATTTCCCAGCTAGGAAATGACTGCAGTGTGCAGTTTTGCTTAGACATAGCTTATGTGTCTCATCTGCTGTGACCTTCCTCATTCTTGATAGTCCTGTCTAGTGGCAGAAGGGTAAATATTGGTGAAATGACGAATGAGTCCTGGGAATCCAATGTGAAATCAACATCTGGTTTCTGGGCTAACTACTGATATTTTTTTGACATGGATGAAGAGCCTGCCCTGAGAGGAGCTTCCCCAGGAAAATGGTCACAGCACCAAGCCTGACAGAGCTCAAGGAGCACTTGGACAATGCTCTCAGGAACAGGGTGTGGCACTGGAGGATGGTGCTCTACAGGGCCAGGGCTGGGCTAGGTGATCCTTATGGCTCCAGCCTTCCAGCTCAGGATATTCTGCCATTCTGTGATTCCAAGGTTCTGTGATTCTGTGATTGACTCTGTGGTTCTGTAACTCTGTGATTCTCTGATGATTCCGTAAGTCTGGGAATCTGGGATTTTGTGGCTCTCTGATGTTTCTGTAATTCCAAGATTCTGTGGTTCTATGACTCTGTGGTTCTGGGTTTTTGTGATGATTCTTGGATTCTGTGGTTCTGTGACTGTTTTTGTGATTCTTTGGTTCTGTGATTCAATGAATCTATGATTCTGTGGCCCTATGTCTCAGTGATTCTTTGGTTCTCTGATTCTGTGATTCTATGATTTTGTGACTCTGTGATTCTGTGATTCTGTGACTCTGTGACTGTGGTTCTGTGAGCCTCCCCCTGCTCAGGGGGCAGCAGCTGTGCCATGAGCACATCCAGCAGTGCCCAGGGCCATCTGCTGGGCCCAGGAAAAGCTCCTACTAACATCAAAAAAAGCTTAGCAGGGTGTTTATAATGCATCCAGAGCAGCATTCCTTTCTCTGTACCCAACAGACGCTGCATGTTCCGCTATGGACTGTTCCCTGTAATCCCACCTAGGCTCTGACGAATCAGACACTGCTCTTTCAGGCAATTTGCCATTGTGCTCCTTTTCCTCTTCATCTGCTAAAATCACCTAGGATGAGCCAGGCATTCTCCTCAGCTCTTTTGTTCCCAGTATTTTCATTAGATCCTTGGGCATGGTTTTGATTATGCATGCATATGCGCTTGCTACAATGCTGTTTAAATAATAACATGCACAGCAAAATGTTCATGTGAGTGTGTTCTAAATTTACTGGTGATTTTTGACCGTAAGACTGCTACGTCTGTCTCTGCTGGTCTCTGGCTGCTGGCTTTTTTTATAAGTGTAACTATTAATGGTCCCAGTGGGTTGATCTTTGTCTGAAAAACGTCTCTTAAATGGATTAAATTTAAGTGATGCATCAACTGTTGCTAGAGCTGATCTTAACTCCAAGTATTTATCCCATGTCATCTTATCATTATCTGAGCAACTCAAATGCAGTCATAGTGATTGTGATATATTTATTTAAAGTTTTCGTTCTTGTGCCAGTAATGAGCCTCTAAAACAGAAAAGCTGAGAGTTCTGGAGCTGCTTAGCCTTGTGCAGTCCTGATATAAGAGTAAGTACAGTACAAAAATAAAATTCAAAATCAGTGGATGTCAGCTGCATTTCATTAATGTGGATATAATTTTCTGTATCTTATTTCATGATCTGATGTTTCAGATATAAACAAAACTGCTCTGTCCTGTAAGGAACTTCCTGTAGCCATTGCACAACATCCAGGATGCTTGAGAAGAGGACTTTTGAAGAACAGCTTCTCTGAATCTTTCACACTTAAAAACCCAAACTTTTGTCAAGTTTGTATACCGATGCCAATTCCTCCCAGCAGTCACTTGGAACTGTGTATCCTTCATGTGGCTGTCAGTAACTCTGTCCTGGTTGTCCCAGGGGATGAGCTCACACATCCTCCCAGCCTCTGGAGGTGGCTCTGCTCCTGCTCTTGCCTTCTTCTTCCCCCCTTCTCTGCAAAGTCTGTGCATTGTCTTGGTTTTGCTGTAAGTGACTGGCAGGTTCTGTATCCAATAAACACCCTGTGATCAAGGCTTTCACAACTGAGCACTTGTGCATGTAAGACACCCTTCTATGGTCCAGGAGATCATGCAGTCCTTATTTATTTATGGCTAAGGAATGATGTGGGATTCATATTGGTACACTGGACTCAAACTGCTCGAGGCTGTCCAGCAAGCCTGCCAACCCAAGGTGCATTTCTCAGGATATTTGGGGAGTTACAAGGAGGCTTGTCCTCCATCTCTGTTGATTTCATGTGTGCAAGTGGAATGTCATTGCTGCACAATAAGAAGATTCAACATTATCCCCAAAAGCATGATAAACCCATTTTATCTTATGAAAAAATTATTAAGCCTATGTGCTTTCCTGGTAAATCTCTTCTGGTTGTTATTGGAGCAGGAACTGGAGGGATGCAAAAGGTAGAAAGGAAAATAATCTATTTACAGACACTTCTTGCCTGCTGGCATTGGAAACTGTAGATATTTTAAAGTTGGTACAGCAAAGCCCTAAATCTTCCGTCTTTTGTCTCAGAATTCCAAAAGGAGACTGGCCTGAAAGCCTGACTGAGGAACTGGCTACCCAAGCCCCAGTTCTCACATGGATGAGCCACCATCCCTGTGCTCCCTGGCCTGGGTGCAGTTCTCATTTCACACTGGGCTTGGTCTGATTGCAGACCTGAACCTCTGACAGAATGTTACACAGACGCTCTTCCTCTCACTGGGAAAAGATTTGATCTTGTTTGGATCAGAGTTTAGCTGCACCCAGTGTGTTTCCATGGCCTCTCAGCTGATAAAGGATGAGAGAGGGCAAGAACAAGTTTATGAAAACAGGTAAGGTGTCTAACAGTATGAAAACTTGAGCTGGATCAGATTACATCTCCATCCCTCCAGTGCAGTGACAAAATGGGGAAAATGGATACACAAAGGAAAACTCCGGTGACAAGGTGGGATTTTTCTGCCTTTTTCTGCCCTAGTTTTCTGCTTGAGTGACCCAGATCTTGTAAAATGTATTTCTAATGGCAGTAATCCACACAAATCCCTCCTGCCTCTGACATGCTTGTACATGCACAGCCATGGCAAGAAAGGTGGTTCCAATACATAAGGAAGTATTTTCCTTAGTGAATATGAAGGGATTTCCTGTAAGTTCCACTGGAGAAGAAAAAAAAAAAATCCCTACAAATTTTCAGAAGTTTTTCTTAAGGGAACTTGGTCCATGATATGCAGAGTGGCCTCAAACATGCTCTCTGGAGTCCAAGCCTGTGCTTTAGCACAGCAGTGAGCCCATGAATGTGCAGAGGATGCTCACCTGCCCTTCTAGAGAGCAGAATCCAGCTGTTGCAAAAGGATGATCCGTGGCATATGCGTTGCAAACCACTCTTTTGGATCACTCACACATCTGGAAAGAAAGGCAAGGAGAAGGTTAGATCATAGACATTTTCCACAGCAAATTAGTGAACATTAACTGCAGGAAAAAATTATTTGTGAGGAGCACAGTCCAGGAAACCAATTTAAAAAGTGGATTTGAAGGGGGTATGTGTTCAGAGAGCTGTGTGGGAAGCTGTGTGCATAGCTTCTACTGAAGTGAGTGTCCAGAGAGGCATCCTGGGGGATGGAGGGGCCATGAGAAAATGTCTTTTAGCATTGTCACCTTTATCTGGGTGAATGTGAAACCTATCACTTATTACCTGGTGACTGGGATAAGCAGCTACAGGGAAAAAAATAACAAAAACCCAAAAATAAATCAAACCAAACCAAACCAAACCAAACCAAATCCAACCAAAACTACCACCACCAAAATCAACAAACCAATCCTGTGAGGGGGAGGAGGGCAGGCTACACATCAATGCTTTAAATTTCTGCCCCAAGCTTTCCACACACAGCTCATAAACCTTCAGAAAAGTGGGCAAATCTGACTCCATTTTGAATAATAATTATGATAAAGCAATGAAATGACTTTGCCAAGGAGTTCCAGTGCTCTCCCCATTAAAATTTGGGATAAATGCATGTGTCTCTTTCCCTGTTTTGCTGTTGAATCTATCAGCAGAAACGGGTGGTGGCTTCAGTAGAGGACAAAATGTACTCTTCAATGACTTTGTTGCTTCTGTGACCCAACTCCTGACACTGATGGTACCCATTTCACTTTGGGAGGTATGTTGTGGTGCTTAAAAGGTAGCTTGTACTTCCTCTAGTAGTATCTCTTTTGTAAATAAATAAAGCCCCTCAGGCTCCACAAAAACTATCACAGCACTTTTTCTCTGCAGTAAATTATGACCAAATAACAAAATGTTTCAAACTCTCAAAGGCTGTAACTAAATACAGCCAGCATTCCCCTTCTTTCTGAATTACTGCAAGAAAGCCAAGTTCTCTGTGGCGGCTCAGCAGATCAAGGGCACTTACTCATAAGTGAGCACGCATGATCACTGCACTGTGGCTGCATTGTGTCGGGATAGTGCTGTCCACAGGGTGGGGAATGCTTCAAACCAAGCCAAGCAGTTCCTGTGCCTGAAATGCCTTCCTTGAGAGCATAGAGCCCGTCCAGAGGACAGGCATAAATTGCACTGGTTGTTTTGTGTGTGTCTCAAAGGGCTGTGTTTACAAAGGACCACGAAATAAACTCTGTGAGAGGAACTCTACTGTTGGGTGAGCTCCCTGTGCCAAGCGCACGGAGCCTGGAAAGGTCTGTGATGGAGGTCCAGCACAGGGGAGCTGCTGGGAAGAGCTGTCATCATTTGATGTCTCTTAACCACTTTTAAGTTCTGTAGTAAACACAGTGACTGCTGTAAAACCAGAGCAGTGGTGGGGTGCCAAACCTGTGTTCCCCTCAGAGGTCTGGGGCAAGAACAAAGTTTCTGACTATGCTGGTTGGATCTGGGAGGCAGGACTGCTGCTCAGGACACTTCTGAGGGACATCACCATCTCCTGGTGTGACACTCTGGCCTCATTTCTTTGTCATTCTGACTTGTATCTGACCTCTCGAGCTGAAACATTGCAAACTGCCTTTCAGAGGATTCAGCCGAAGTAGTGGTGCCATGTTTAAATGTGAACCGAGGAAAACCAATTGTATTGCCCATAGTAAAAATCTTTTGGAATTTCTCCTGAGGAGCCCTAGCACCTCTGTGGCACACAGAGGAAAAAATGGAAATTTGGGAGGGCATACTCTACATTGTGAATGCTCTTTTATCACCTTGAAGAACATCTGGGCATGTTGTAACCCCTCGAAAAATCACACTAATTTAATGGAATCTCCTTTATCAGCAAAAGCCTTCTTTATGGTCCAGCTCCTGTAAATGAGTGGACTTTCTGAGCACCCACCAGGAGTGCACACTGCTATCTGAGCAGGCTGATACTCAGAGACAATGAAGGCAAAGGATGATTTCCCCCAAGCTCCTGCTTAGCTGGGAGCTTGGGAAGAGGCAGTGGGATAGGGTGGTGTGAGCAAAGTGAGGAGGAAGCTGCCCCACTCTGTTCTGGCTGTTCTCCTTCTTGGAGGTGAGCAGAGAGCAGGAAGAAGCTGGAGGGGATGCTGAAGGGAGAGCCCAACACATCAGGGGAAAATCAGGGATGCAGGGCTTGGAGAAACATGAGATTGATGGCTGTGAGGCAGGATGGGGAGAAAAGACTTGCTGAGACAAGAGACTGGTGAGGGAAGCTGCTGTGGGTGAGGCGAGGTCTGGGATTAGCTGGGAATAGGGAGAGCAAGAGAAACAGAGCTGAAAATGAATGCAAGAGCTCAGCCTTCCTAGATGTCATACAGTAAAACAAGAAATATTGAAGTTCAAGCATAATTTCTTTTGTACTCCAGCATTTGGTGTCATGGACATCAGGAAATACCAGGATAAATCCTGATTCTGAAGTCCTGACCCCTGCAGGGGTCGTTGAGACTGGTTAAACCTTTAGGGTTGAACTGTCTGAGAAACTGAAATCTCTGGGAGATTTTATCCCCCATCACAAAAAAGGCAAAGCTAGTCTGTGTCAGACAAGGGGAATTTCAGGATTTATTTTCCTGAAAACCTGAGAGCTCGAAAAAATCTTGCATTCAGTTTTGTGGAGTCTGCAGCACCGACTTTCAAACCAGAGTCTGCGAAGCACAGGATCCACAGACAGGTTTTGTAAAGCCTGTGCAAAAGTTTTTCAGAAAAAACATGACTTTTGCTGAAACTCTCAACAACTGCAGATTTTACCTACAGGAAACTAGGAAAAATAATACAAACCCTTAATCAACAAGAATACAAGGGAGAGCAGAGACACTTTAAAATCAGTTTTCCTCTTATGAGGAGGCCAGTTCTGTGGAGCCAAGGTTAAGCACTTGGGTTTTGGGTTTGGTTTATGCTCTTTGGGTCCCTGTCTGCCAAGGTTTGTCCTTTCTGATGAAGATAAATTGCCTCTGCCCACCAGAACCTTCAGTTTTAGTTCCAGCTGGGATATGTTGGTAATCCTGAGATACAAAATTGTCTTCTGAATATATTGCTGTTAACTTCAGTTGTATAAATCCAAGCATTAGCTGGATACTATAAATAGGCAGGATGTGCAAGGGGGCCAAGTCAAAAATGTGCAGAAACCCTGCCTTTTTTCCTTAGTGCTATGCTTCATCATGTATAATATTTTTCATCTGAAAAGGAAAGAGCATGCACGTGGCTGTTGTAATTAACTGGACAAAATGAAGCGTTGAATTTCACACTTCAGAGAAAGAGATTGGGAAGGATGGGTAATTTTTTCTCAAGTTTTCCTTTTAGTAATTTCTTGGAGGTAGTTTTCTGCAGGATTGGGTAGGGAGCAGAAATACATCTGGTTTATATTACATGATGGCTGTACTTTGGCAATGGAAAAAGATGGCACTTAAAAAAAAGGAAAGAAGAATAAAAAATAAAAGTTTGGCAACTACAGAACAGAGCAACAATTACAAGAACTATCTTAAAATTCCCAGGATTTGTAATTTATTTTTCCATGCTTGCATTTTTCTGATGTTGCTGGTGTTAAAGGAGTGGGAACAGAGGAAATTCAGTTTGACTTTGCGAAGTTCAGATATCTCTGTGAAGCAAACCCCTTTATTCAGGTTGCCCCCTCAGCAGCTGCTCTGATTTGCACATGAAAGGGATAAGAAGCAAGAAAAAGCAAGAAAAAGGGATAGAACATAATATTTTTTCTCATGATTTCTTCAATGAGTGGACATGAAGTCTTGAAGGGGGTCTCTCTCTTAGCAGGTTTCGTCTATGGAGATGAGGCAGAAGCAGGATTAATGCAGGTGGTTTTGGACACAGAGCTGTGTGTGCTGGGAGAGGGGAAAATTTATTGCAGCAATGCAAGAAGGGCACATGGTGATGTGTCCCCTGGTGCAGTTTGCAGCTTTTCTTCCCCTTGTATATCCACCTAGGAAAAAGCACAAAGAACTGAGGCTCTACCCAAGCTGTGGTCACTTGGGTGTTGGGGCAGAGGTGTGGGGAGCCCAGGACACTGCCCAGAGCCTGGGTCTGAGCTGGGCTGAGCTGGGACCTGGAGCAGCTCCCAGGAGTTGAACAAGTGATACCTCCCCTGGGGCTGCTTCTCACACTCCCCGGTTTGGAGTGCAGGGGTTCCTGGGGCCTGGGGAGGTTGGGAATCTGCTCTGGCACCTTTTTATACCCCCAGGTTGTTCAGCAACTGAGCTGACTTGAAATAGAATGCTGGAACAAAAATACATTCCGAGTGATTTTTAAGTAAAAGCTAATGTGAAAATGTGGGAGTTTAGACCAATGTAAACACATCACGTGTAAAAGAATTTTCAAATGCAGTAAATAAAAAAAAAATTGTTCCTGCTCTTGAGAATCCTAAAGTACACATTTTTCCTTCCGAGTCATGATTTAGTTAGATTATATTTTATTAGACATTCTTTACAAATTTTAAAATACTGCTATTATACATGCACAAAGGAAATCAGTTTGAACAATTGTATGTAGGCATTCATTGAAATCAACCACAAAACAGGAACATTTTATGTCAGTTATCAATGTACTCCATATGTATATCTAAAGTGCATTATGTTACAAAAATATAGAAAGTCAGCAGCACCAAGATACGTTCACAAAATAAATACACCAATCAACAAAATAAATTATGGTAAATGTGACAATAATTGTCTTAGCCTTAGCTAAAAAAAAAAAAAAAAAAAAAAAAAAGGAAAATTCACAATAACCAAATGTGCAGTTTCAGAGAGCAATGGGGGGAAAAGGTTTTATTCTGAGCATTTACAATATTTACAGGTAATAAATATTTTAATACTTCCCATATGTTCACTATTACAGAATACTGCAATATGTCTTCCAAATATCTCTTGCTGAAAATGTCAGCGCCTCCTGCAAAGAAAAGAAAGGACAGGAAAAAGCAGAAAAGTTAATTAATTTTCTCTTCAAATGTGTGGACATAGAATCAATAGCAAAAGCGCCACAGACTATAACAGGTGTGCCTTGCTAGTAACCATTTGTAATAATAGGGCCTGTTTGACCATGTCACAGTTTCAGACGCTTATTCACTTATTGTTTTTCTCAATGCAACCCCTCTAGAAGTGTGATGACCTGCAGTTTGTCACACACTGAGGCCATTGTACCCTCAGAGGAGTGGAAAGGGGCTTTGTTTTTATTTAGAGCATTATGCAAGAAGATTCCTGAGTGCTACAGGCAGAAGAATTGTATGATCCTATGATAAAAATGTCAAGTGTTGGAAAAGAAAAAGAAATGCAGTTGGAGAAAAGCAAAAACAGTTTTGAAGATTTGGAAAAGGAAGCTCTTGTTAATGCTGGGGCAATGCCGTGTTAACTGCTGGGGTGTGATGCCATGTTCTGATTAAAACAGTGCCATGGGGCTTAGTCTCTTTTTCCCACTCACAGACCACCCCTTAGGCAAGGGGCTGTGGTGTGTGTGAGTAAAGGCTGCTCAGGGCTTGGAGTGAACAGACCCTTGATGGCATCTCTTCAAGTGCTTGGCTAAGTGAAAAGGTTCTAATCCTGAAACTTTCCCTCTGGGAACCAGAGAGCTTGAAAGCAAGCAACCATCCCATCCTGTTGTCCTCCAGCTCCTGTTGCATTCAGTCCAGCTGAAGCAATCAGCTGCACCCAGTCCTGAGATCTGGGAGATTTCTAAGGGATGCTGCAGTCTGCTGCGAGTTCTCTCCCCATGAGAACAAAGCAGAGCCTGCTCCCACCCTGCCAGGATATTCCTTGTACTGCAACATGAAGTTGCTCAGAAGTGCTGCAGGAAATACTGAAGGGTAGGGCTTTTTTCCACTTCTGTCCCTTTGAACAGAACATTTCTTTTAGTGGTTCCCTGGAAAACACATGAAGGTGGAATGTGGAGCTATAGGATGGAGTGGGATTCTCCCTGCTACAGGACTGATCACCAGAGCCGGGGATAATATCCCATATGACAAAAGTGTGTGGGTGTGAGGCACAGCAAAACTCAGATCCTGGAAAGTTTAAAAGGGTTTTCTTAACGTGCACATTGAAAGGGAGGCTACATCTGTCCTTAAGGAGTTTACTCATTCAAAATTTCTTAAGAAAATTTAGTAAGAGCACCTTAATTGAATTAAAATGGGAATATAGCTGGAATGTCCATGAGAAATAACTTTTAAAGTGCTTGGAATGGAAATGATAGCTCCTTAATGAAGGTCCTTAAAAATTAGCTAGCAGCAATATTAAGATCCATTTCAGGACATATTCCAACAGGTATAACAATGGCACATAATTCATACAGCATGGCTGTGTGTGTGTGTGTGTGTCTGCACTACTCAGGCCTATTTCTAAGAGGGTGACAATTTCAATTTAGCCTGCATTCCAGGCTTGGTTTTAACACTTAAGATAAGTCACATCTTGACAGTGGGCTCTGTACTAATGATAATTA
Organism: Sialia sialis; assembly: GCA_009812075.1. NCBI lineage: Eukaryota > Metazoa > Chordata > Aves > Passeriformes > Turdidae > Sialia > Sialia sialis. The sequence continues at coordinate 4,815,338 of VRYO01000369.1, forward strand.
GCAAGCGCTGTTCTGTGATTTGGACCTAGGTTTTGCAAGATTGGCCTCTTCCATGATATACTCCTGTTAGTAAGTCAAAAGACCCAGAGATTATATTATTGTTGTCCATTTTTTTTCTGACCTAAACCCAAAATTTTGTTTTCAAGACTGATCAGAAAGAATTGGCATGAAGATTTTAATCTGGTGCTCAGCAGAAAAGAAGCACAGAGATACAGTGAAAATCATGCTAAGAGTTTACATCTTTTGCCAGCCCACTGAGATAACTAAAAACTCACACTGAGTATGAAGTTTTTAGAGTTAAATCAACTTGTTCTCTGTACCTGTGAAGGAGGAATTCCCTTTTCCATTTTTAATGAATTCTCCTTGTTTAATCATCTCCAATTAATTATCTGAAATACAGGTTCTTTTTAGGAATCAGTGAGAAATGCTGTGTTTGGATGTTGGACTCCACAGTAAGGCTGAGAGCCTTCAGCCATCCAGACACACTTGAACAGAAAAGCTGAATTGGGAAAATCAACAGGGTTGTACCTGTAGCTCTTTTATATATCCCATTAGATGGTCACCCAAGACAGCACAGCAAGAAAAAGAACTGTTGAAATTCCCTAGGATGTTTTTTTCCTTACATTCTGGATTTCTTTGTGCTCAAGACATGTGCTTATTTACTGGCCAACACTGTCCTTTGACATCTGTTGAAACCTCAGACATCTCCTGAGCAGAATCCTGAAGATTGCCTTTCCTGAGGGGCTGAGACAAACCAGTGTCTTTTACTTCCCTCCTACCTGCTACAGCCATGCCCACTGGTTTGTGGTCTCAGATGCGCTGGTTTATGGTCTAGGATACCCTGGTTTATTGTCTGGGACACCCTGGTCTATGGTCTGAGTGCTCAGCCCCGGGTGTTGGCATCTTCTGCAAATGCCAGCATGAGGTGAGGTGATGGAGCAAATTGCAAATTGTGGCCTGTAAAGCTTAACCCCAGGCTGGATTTTAGTAAATCCCACACCTGCTGTCTCTTTCCAAGGGATTTACTACAAGCAAGTGGCACATCTCTTATGTCTCTGCCCTGCCAAGGTGAGGGGAAGGAGGAGAGAAAAGAGTGGGGTTTTGCTGGTGAAAGGCAAACTTTTGAGGAGAGCTGAAGAGTGGAATCCTTGGCTTTGCCTGCAAGTGTGCAGATTTCCACTCAAGCGGAGATGGCTGCAAGGGAGTGAATCACTTGGGACACCTGCCCTAAAAACCCTTCACTGTCATGCACGAGGGAAGCAGGTTCCTCTCCAAGAGCGATGCTGAACATTTCTAAGCAGGAACATAATTGTTTCACAAGCTGGGAAAAGGATGGAGCTGAATTAAAAAGTCCTAATGGCAGGGAAAATTTTATGGTGAGAGGCTGGTCTGCATTGTTTGCAGATATTACTGTGACAGAATTTTTCTGTGTTCTCCCCTAAGGTAAAACAGTAAAATGAAAAACTGTAAAGCAAGGGTAGGAAAGTTGCCAAAAAGTGGAGGTGTTGAGAGGAAGGAAAGAAAACTTCACCATTTTATAGATGCAAAATGTTAAATAAAAGTCAAAGCTTTCAATCTGCTGAGGCCCAAGTGTGGGACCAAGACACAATGTGAGATACACTACAGTTAAAGCAGGAAAGGAAATTTTAGTGGCTGTGATGTGCTTCCTTTTTGCAGAAATACCTTCACTTACTACCCAGCTTCAGGAAGCAGATTTTGGAAATAAGTTGTTTATGTGAATTTTGTCTCATAGGAAAAAAAGGCTCTGTCCCCAGTGCAAAGTGAAAGGGGCACTTACCTGCAGAGAGCACCTCGAGACTGTGCTTGAAAAGCCAGTCTCAAAAGATCTGCTTTTACTCCCAGTCTGAGCGAGGCTTTGGCCTCTCCCATCAAGGGATAACAATTTCAGTCAATACATGGAACGCTCCACCAAAGAAAATAGCAGAATTACTTACCTTAAAGTGTGATTATGTGTAGTAACAGAGATGTCCAAGAGTGGGCTCTCGGTCACAGTGTCTCCATACATGCCAGAATTTAGCCAAGCTGAGCGGGTTCGCCTCTTTTTCTTCTCTTGCTCCTTACGTTTTCCAGGCTTCGCTTTCTTTTTCTTCCCTGACACCTTCAGAGGCTGCTCCTTGTAGGTCTGTGATTTGTTTGTCTCCTGAGTCAGGTATCTCCCCTCATCTTCACTGCCAAACCGGACAGAGTAGTTCTTGGTGTTGGTGGCAGGCTTGGGGTTGGGTGACACCTCTGACGTTGCACGGATCTCTGCAGTGTTGACACCTTCGATTAAATTTTGGAGGAATATTCTTCTTCGTAAGTCTTGGATTGACTTGCCCTTGTCATGCAATAGCTGGTGCTCTGATACAGCTCGTTTGCTAAAGGAAGAGAAGAGAGGAGAGAGGAAAAAAAGTTTAGGATTTGGTTATTGCCCAGTGCTTGGCAAAGCTCCTCTCTTCTCTGGCTGTGGTGGCCACGGTGATCATGTACCAGGCTTGGAGACATCCAGTGAAGTCAGACTGCTGGAGCAAGCCCTGCTTCTTCCTCAGAGTGGCTGCTGTCAGCAGAGAAGGATGAGACCTAAGCAGGTAGTAATTCCCAGCTGATTGATCACACACCACTGGACCTGGAGCTGGATTAGTCACTGCTCTGCTCTAGGAAAGCATCATGACTTTTAATACATAGCACTTGAGGCAGTGAAAGCAGGAAGGCAGAGACAGGAAAACTAAAGGGTCAGGTAATGCAGCAGGAGAGTGAAAACTCAGTGCTTGGAGCCGTAAGCAGTGTTTATACAGCATCATTCCAGTGATTTCCTTCTGCTCAGTCATGTACTTCAAAAATATAAACAAGTACACAAAAGTGCATTTTACTCCTACATACAAGTGCAATTGCAGGAGCATAAAGGAAAAATATTTTAATTTGGGTACCTAAAACACAGGCACTTCAGTCCATAGTGAGCTATCCAAGGAGCCAGCAGAGATGAGCCTCAGCCCTCCTGTGGATTTACTGCTTGGTCACTCGTGTCTGATTACGGATTTAGATGCCTTCCTAGTATTGCTTTAAGTGTGAACTTTTGGGGCCAAATTTCTTGTCTGCTGTGCTGTTTGAATTTTATGCTAACCCTCTTCTCTGCATCCTCTTCAAGAGCATCCTGGTGTGTTAGAGTGGTTTTTCTAGAGTTCATCCTGACCTTTTAGTACACTGGACTCTGTCTTGTTTTCGAGGAACTGGAAGATGAGTAGCTATGTGTATTCTAGAGATGTTTTACTGGCAAGGAATGCATTAAACATCTGAGGAAAGAAGATACAAATGGCACCTGGATAATGAATAACCAGAGAAAATGTGAGAAAATGCATGCCTTTTTCTTGAAGTGGAATAGATGCACAGCTGTGCTGTGAACCACCGACAGGGATTTTAGCTACATCCCCATGAATGCAATAATAGTTTATCCTTCCAATTGCTCTACTCCAGCATGCAGAGTTTGGCTATGGGATCTCTCCTCTTGCATCAGGATATGGCATGTGACTGGATTCTCACTGGCCAAAGAAATTCCATTCACTGCCTTGCCTGCTTCATAATCATTTGGTCAATTAGCTGGGTAAGAAGTGGTTTCTGCATCTGGGTGTACCGGAAGAAGACACATCACTGTGATGAATATCCTTTCCTTCCATCCTATCCCTCTTTTTTCCTGCTATGTTACCAGATTTGAAAATGCAAAATATTTGGGAGCATTCTGCAGGTTCTATTTCTCAGTCCCCACAGCCAAACTCTTTAGGTTTATAACTTGATCAACAGTAGACCTATTGGAAGTTGGCAATTTCAAGTAGTTCTGGCTTAAGAGCATCCCCTTCAATTTCTGTCTTTGTAGGCACTTTTTGAGTATTGGGTTCAAGTGATGGATTTAGGTGATAATATTTCTCAGGGTGAAATTCAAACAGCAGCTTTCCCCCACTCCACAATGAGACTGGAAGATGACTGTCAAAATCTTGCTCAAAATCAGCTCTGCTTATATTGAGGTCAAATACTGTCTGTGTTGTAAGTGTCCCAAAATCAGTTTTAGGTGACTTCAGCCTTTAGGGTAAACATTTTATGTCCCTCTACTAAATGGCCCTAAGCAAAAATGCAATGTGATAATGTTAACCTGCTCCCATATTGTGCCTTTCTCTTCAGTGCAGCTGTGACCATTAACACAAGCCCGTGATCTCCCTCAGAAGAATTATTTTGAGCAAGAGCCATCTCCAACACCCTTATCATTAGGGTCAGTCTGATTGGCAAGTAGACTAATAAAACCAGCATCCTGGGCTCCTCTGTGCTGCCTGTCAGGCTGTCCAGTGTGACTCAGGCTACATTCCAAGCTCCAGCAGTGTATTTTCTCAGAAATTTGCATGGGAAATGCAGTTCTGCTTTCACTCTTCTAGTTCATAGAAAGTGCTTGAAATCTCCATGCTTTAGGGAGACTAAACCAGTGTCTCATGTGATGAGCAAAGCTTTCCTACTGCCTCTTGTGAACTACCAAGGATAATTCCTTCTATCACAGACAACCCAAAGCTGCCTTAATCCTCTAATGTGTATTTGGTCAACTTCCCCACTGTGACAAAATCTCGACTCTGCAAAGCCTATTATTAAAGTCCTCTTGATTGAAAACTTATTCCATTTTACAGAACTGAAATCTAAACATTTGGTTCCAGTACATACAAGGCAGTCAGAGAGCATTACAAGATCTACATCTTGAGTGAGTATGCATTTCCAAAATAATGCAGGAATTGACATGTGAGGGGTTGGTGTGCCAAAGAGGGTGGGTTTCTCTTTAAATGTCTGTATGATATTTAGCATTCAGTCTGGCCCCAAATAACATTCTGCTATTCCAGATGATTGTATAACATTATGTAGTGTTATATTTCACATGACTTTTATTACTCAGCCAGACTTCAGGATTACATTTTGCCTACCAGCTTCCTTTGTGTGCTCTAGATCAAAAAATCTCCTTGAAACAACGATGTGGTAGATACATATCTCTTTGACCTTCTGCCTCCTTCTACTTCAGTTATTCAAACACCTCCTATGTTTGTAAATCATGGAGAAAGGCTTGCCCAAGAAGACTGATGTAGGAAGTACCTCATAATGGAGATATCAACAACATCTCACCCACACACTGAGAGTAGGAAAGCAGTGGGGACTGGAATGATTGCATTCACATATTGGCCACAATATGGAAAAAAATATTAGGCTGTTAGGGTTAAGATGACCCACTAGAGGTCCCTTCCATCCTTCTATAAAACACACCTCTCATCCAAGGAAAAGGATTCTGTACCCAAACCAAGAGCAGCAAATGCTAAACTTACTTGTGGCAGGCACTTTTGAGAGAAGGATGTTGATGGTTTGTACTTGACCAGAGCATCCAAACTAATTACTAGATCCAAGTACACCATGTACATATGAGACTGAGTGTCTCATCATGGGGAGAGCAGCAGAAATCCATGACTTGAGACTATTCACATACCTCTAGATAAGCTGCTCTTTCCAGGCACATTCCTCCTTTTTTTTTTCCTTGAGATATCTAGCATTTCTGAAAGGCAACATTCTTCAAGCTACCACTTTCTATCTCAGAAAGCTGCTCTTATTTAGTTGTTATTATCCTTGACTGCTCATGTTGGGTCTGATCCTAAATGCAGCAAAATAACTGAGGAGGATTCAGTCAGCTCTGGATTTTGCAAGACTGAGTGCCCTTGCCACTGTCTCCAAAGGGAGGAAAATCTGTTCAACCTATCTCAGGCTTAGGAAAAATATTTTGAACAGATCTAGGGACATGATGCTGCAATGTCTGCACATGATGATAAAAATATGTAATTTCATTTTGAGGCATTACTGGGTTTCTCAGAAGTTCTTCAGCAGCTAAAGCACTCCTATAACAAATAACATGTCTGGAAATCTTTTCTTGAGACAATCTGCTATTGCTTTCCATGGGAGATTTGCTTCAGCAAGGTCTCTACAACCAGGCCTATGTAATTTTGATTATTTTTGCATGTCTATAATAATGTGCTGCAGTATTTTCATCCATTACTGGTTTAAGATTTTGACTGAGAAGAAAAAACCTTGAAGCCTAAGTGAGTTATTAACCATTAACTCTAGGAATGGTTTGTGGTGATATTAAAACAGGACACATGTTTGAGTGTGGTGTCTGTGTTTGTGCTGTGCCCACAAACAAAACTACGTGAATGCCACTAACTGACAGCTGACTGGTTTCTTGTGTGTGTTTTACATGTCAGAGCAAAGAGGGAGCTGAGAAATGCGTTTTCACTGGTTAGCTTACACTTTTCTTCCCCCCTGTCAGGATAGAATGGGGATGTTGGGAAGACCTCTAATCCTGACCTTTAAAAACAAGTGTTAGAACTATGCTAACTTCAAAAAGAGAAAGAGTATTTGTCTGCAAATCTAATTTTTTTTAACAACCAAATTTGGCTTTGATCCAGTTCAGAGTTTCCTAGCCAAGAAAACAACAGCATCTAGCTGCACTTCAATTATTTTCTTTTTTTTTACTTATTTTTGAAGCTGGAGTTTGACCCCTCTATATAGTATGGTCCCGGAAGAAAGAAACAGCCCAAGATCAGCTTTCAGGAGTACAAAACAGTTAAATGTTAATGGACTGAGAATAATGCACTGTAACATTATCAGCAATAACATGTTCTACACAATTTGCTGTAGGAGATTTGTAATAGCTCTCTACCTGGTGCCAAACTTTAGGTGTGTCTGAAGTCACTTCACCTGGGGTATATAATTTTTTTTCTTTTGGATGTTTGAGGGTATTATTATTATTATTATTATTATTATTATTATTATGTGTGTTGCTTAAATGGCAGAGGAAGTGCTATTTGGAGATTTTGTCCTTAGATATGTAATAAAACATTTAAAAGGAAACCCTTCTGAAATTGTTTGCTGTGTCATGTTTCCCTGTAAGTTATGATCAGATTTTCCAGCACTCTTTCTCCAGCTTGTCTTCCTTTGGAACTGAATAACAATACAGCCCTCCCCAGTATGACTGAGGTGTTTCTTCCTTAGAAAATCTGATGCAAGTCCAGAGAAAGCCAGCAAGTTGAATGTGTGAGACAGCTGCTCCTGCATCAGTGCAAAGGCTGCTCCTGCACTTTGTGTATGGCTATTAGTATAAACCAGGCTGATTATTTTGGAAGAAGCAAAAAGGTCATTTCCTGAACAGACTGTCTCAAGTTACACTATCATTTATCAAAAAATATGCCTCTGCCTCTAAGTAAGATACTGGACTCCCTTTGGGTTTTTTTTCCCCCTGAAGTGGCAGAAATCCAAAGAAATTGTTCAGTACTTGAATGTCATGATGGCCCTCGCTTCTGCGTGTTTCCCCTACCCTTATCAATATTCGCTCCATACCAGAGCGGAGGAAGTGTCTGTGACTTAATAACACTCAGCACTTGAACAAACCGGGATGCTCCCCGCGAGGGTCCCGAGCGACTGCCCAACAATCACCCAGATGAGTCGGAAGAGAAGCCCCAAAGCTTTGTAAAGTCAGAGAGCTGCAAAGCGCGCTTTCCCTGCCCCAGATGCCTCTTCCCTGCTCCCAGGCAGCTCCGGTGAGCACCTGGGGCAGGTAACCCGGAGCGGCCCCGTGCAGAGCCGGCAGCGCTCCCTCCCTCCCCAGTGCCCGCCGCCGCAGCGAGGGAGAATAAGGAAAGGAAAAAAGAAAAAGAAACTCACAGTCTGCGGCTGATCCCCTCTACTGATCTCCCGTAGGAGGGCACGGAGTAACTCAGCAGGAACACTGCGAAACTCCACTGCTGAAAGAGTTTAGCGAACATTGTCTCCTCCGGGGCTCGGAACCTACAAGGAAAGGGAGGTCAGTCCCGAGGGACGGGATGCGCCAGCGCCGTCCTCAAGAAGTCCCCGCTTCGGCTCTACCAGCTCCGAGGCTCTGGAGGAAAAACAAACTTTCTGAGCTCTCGGCTCACTCTTTCCAAACTTCGCTCTGTCTCTCTCCCTTCCTTGCTGTCTGCCTCTCCCTCCCTCCCTCTTTCCCTCCCTCCCTCCCTCCCTCTCTCTGTCTCTCGCAGCCCGCAGGCGAGATCTCTCTCGGTACTAGTTCAAAAAGCATCTAGCTCTTATTTCAACAGAGTTAGAGCGGGGTCCAGTGAGTTCCCTGAGCCCTGTTTCGTTTTAGTCCGCTAAGCCACTCTCTCAGGGCTTTATGTTACAGCAGAAGCCCTCTTTGCAGATAAGGAAAGATTCCCAAAAGTCAGCTCAGCTGCTCACTTCTCTGTAAACACTCGCCCGGACACACAGACACACACACACAGGCTGAGACGGAGGGGGATGCATCTGCACATCTGTCTCTCAGTATACCTCTGCAAAAAAAAAAAGGGTCAGGTTCACGTCTCCAGCTGCCGGAAAGTTCTGGTCCCCAGCAGTGACAAGGAGAGAGACAAGCGGTGACAAGGAGAGACAAGCAAAGGTCGCTGCCTATCTGGAGAGCCCGAGAGGTCTGGGAGGAGCGGTAGCCCCGGGAGGCTCAGGCGCTGGGAAGCATGCTTGGCTCGGCAGGTTGGACTGGGCTGCAGCCTGCGATGTTCACACGCTCCGGAGCAGCCTCTGGGAGAGCTGCGGGAGGACGGAGGCTTTTGCAAAGAGATGGCGCCCTAGGAACATGTGCGGAGAGAGCGAGAGTCCGGGCGGGATACCCCCAGCCAAAACGGAGACTGGGAATCAGCGCTTCCCGGGCCCGCAATCAAAACGGAGCGAGGAAAGGGAAACACCCAGCAGCGCATGCACTCCGCGGACCCCAAGGACTGCGGCCAAGCTCTCCGCATCTTCTGCAGCCGCACTCCTCTCGCTCACCTTCCAGCTCTCCCTTTTTGTGTTTACCCCCGGGCCAGCGCCTCCCCCGCCGCGGGGATTCTCCCCATCGGTGGGAGCACTTTTTAACTCCAGCCCCAAAGCGCTGCCCGGGACTGCTGCCGCCTTTCCTTGCACGCACCTACCGTGGTTGGCCGCCGTTCCCCTATTAGCCGGAGGGTCGGCTCCTAATGATGCTAATTGTACGCTAGTGAAGGGAGGGGGGGAGCTAAGGGGGAGGGCTGGGGGAAGGACTAGCGCTCTATGAACACGGGCGCTCCTGGCCAAAAAAGTAAACTAGTGGAAAGTTTTCTCCTCCTCTCCCTTTTTTGCCTTCCACTTCGCCCTCCTTCAGCCTGGCTAGGGCGCTGCAAACCGCGGGGTCAGGTTGCGCTCCCGTGCGAGGCGGGCAGCGCCGGGGACTGCGGGGACAGCGGGAGCTGGGAGGGGGCCGATCAGTCCTGGTCAGTCCTGGTCAGTCCTGGTCAGTCCTGGTCAGGTCTGGTCAGTCCTGGTCAGTCCTGGTCAGCCCCAAACCCCGCCGGACGCCGACGGCCGACAGCCCCACACCCCCTGACGGAGGCACCAAACTTTTCCGTGCCGGGATAACACTGGTGTAAATCCCGAAGGTGCCGCAGCCCACCCCTCTCCGCAGCCTGCTGGCACAAGGCGCTGGCAGGGGACACCGGCACAGAGCCCAAGGGGGCAATTCTCCCAGAGGGAATGCCCTGCACGCCGGTCTCCTCATGCCAGGCCGTGCCAGCGCACACCTGGGGACGCCGGCTCGTCCCGGCAGCATCCCGGGAGCCCGAGCCCCTCTCGGCCGAGGCCGCTGGTTGTGCCGCTGACAGCCTGATTTACAGGGAATGCTTTCCCAACGCCCTCACAAGCCGCAACAAAACACTGAGGCGTGCTGGCTGAGCGCTCCTTCTCATCCTGCCCCCGAATTAAAGCAGGTTCTCCGGAGAGGGTTTAGGTGCAAAGCAAAGCGATTTTCTACCTGCAGGTTATTTTAAGTTAAAAGACGCTTGCTGCCGCAGTTTAAAAGCCCAGATTCCACACCACACAGGCAAATAAAACCGACAGCATAAGAGCTGAAATAGAAATCATGCTGAAAACATTAAATCGTTTATGCTGTAAATAAATTCCCTGAACACCTGGTAGGCTATAAATTAAAATGTATAGGTAATACGCGTCTTTGATATACACTGCCCTTTCGACTAATTAAAAATAATTGTGAGATCCCCTGAAAATAACCCACTCACACTCATAAGTGTATTGCTCATGTTAAAAGTAAAACGTCCATCAAATAGTTTTAGATTTTCCTCTCCCCCAGAAATGAAAAATAAAAAAAAATTACACCAAAAACCAACACACACCATCCCTTACAGACTCAGGAAAAATAAATAGCCTCTATAAACTCAGAATCCTGAAGTTTCTTCACAATTTATCACTTCACCTTTTCCTTGAGTTACAGCTGTCTGTGCCTCTCAGAGATCACCCTGGCCAACTTGGTTGCTCTTCTCAGCAATCGCTTCCAAAACTATGTTCTAGTCTTAAGAAGAAGGGGGGGGGGTGAGGGGGGCGGGGAGGGAAAAAAAAGAAAAAGAAGAAAGAAGTTAAATGGCTAATTAAAAAAAAAAAAAAAAAAAAAAGGCAATACTTTTCAAAAATCCAGCCTACAGAGCTTTGATTCTGTCTGTAAGAGATTAGGGCTAAAATAAAGGGTGTTAAAAGCAGGTGCTTTTCCCCCTTGCTGCTCTTTTTATTATGAAGAACAGAAGCTTCCCCTAATATATATAGTGAGGGAGACCCCTCTCCATTGCTTTTATTGAAAAGATCAAGCTTGTGACATCACTAACCACCTTCCTATGGCTGAGTTTGCCTCTTGTCTGCCTCAGCTGGCTTGGGAAAAAAAAAAAAGGGGGAGAGGAAAGAGGAAAAAAAAATAACACAACCCAACTATGGCTGTGCTAATACGGCAGGAACTGAGCAATGCCAAAGGCTTTTAGGAGACTCACTATGACCCTGCTTCCCTCTCCCCCGAGGGCTGTCATCTGCAACCACCGGCGCAGCGCTTTGTCACCTGCCAGGTACACAAATGAGGGAACTCCTGTCCCAAGCCTCACCGCAATCCTGAGCCCATCTCCGTGGCAGGATGCAGAAAAAAGACCCCTCACTTGGGGTTTAAACCTTCCCTTCCCCGCAGGATGCCGCGGGAGATGCTCTCCCGGGAGGCACCCGCCGCCACCTGCAGCATCTCCCCCGTCTGGCCCGGCCAGCTCCCGGCGTCCCTGGCCTCGGAGGAGGGAGAAGGGATGAGGCTGGACTAGAGGAGCTTTAGGCGCGGTTCCAACCCCCACACCTGCACCGAACACCGCTCCGCTCACCGAGCGCCCGCGGGCACGGCCGGCGCGGGGTCTGGGAGAGGGGAAAACCCCAAACCTTTGTGGAGCTTCCACCTGCCGGAGCCTCGGTGGCCACAGGGCTCTCGGCCAAGGCGAGCAGCTTGCGGCCGCCGGCTGCGGTCGTTTCCGCAGCCGGGATGCACGGAGGGAACCTCTCGTTTTGTGCGACCTGGGAAAGGCTTCAGCCGCGGAGAGGTGAGGCAAAACCCCGTGTTTGCCCCTGTGGCCAAGCCCTCTCTGCCTCCACAAGGCAAAACTTATTTTAGGGTTTCTGACTCCACTTTCTCCCTTCTTCCCGCCTCAAAGACAATGAGATTTTGGAGGGATGCCGCGCTTGGCTTCTGCTTCCTTTTTCCATACGTATAAACAGGCATAAATCAGCTTTCCTACGAGGAAGTTGACCTGGGAGCTTGGCTAGAAAGATACGTCCTTGTTCCAGGTTTGGCACGTAATTCCCGAGCGGGGAATAGGGCCAGGGGCTGCGGGCTGGTGTGTGACCGGGCTCTCCCCAGATGCCGCTCAGGAGAGAAACAAAAGCTAGCGAGGGGGACAGGTTCAGCTCTCTGGGGAAGAGGTGCCCTCTCAGCCTCTGGGAGGCAGAGGGAAATTGTGACTAAACCCCCTCCCGGCGCTCGGAGACGAGATAAATCCTCAGCTCCGCTAACTTCCCATCCTTCACCTCTGTGGAGTTCCGCCTCTCCCTCCTCCCTCTTGTTTTATTCACAATAAAGCATTTTCGTCATTTCCCCTCCCGGATTTCTATAACCTCAGTTGCACTCGACCAGGGCTTTGGTTCAGACGGGGAGTTTAACCTCCCCAGTCTTCCCAGGGTGGAAAAAATGGTTTTCAGCAAAAAAAACACAGGCGTGCTGACTGCTGGAGAGTCTGGCTGGGAGGGAAGGGAGCGGCACCACAGTCAGTGATTGCTGGACTCGTCCTGCGAGGACCAGAAATCCCCTGACTTGATCCAGCGAGATTAAAAGCCAGTGAGCGCAGCTCTCTGCAGGCGAGGTGCGAAGCCCCAGAATGTTTTTCCAAGGCTCGCAGGGTGGGCTTGAGGACAAGGCTGCGGTGCAATTGGTAGCAGACACGACTGCTCGCAGATCGAGGCAGACTTCCTAGGCACACACTCATTCCTGCCCACGACCTAGCCCTGCTGTGCGCTGCAGTGCCCAGCTCTCATGAAAGGTGCTGTCCTCTCCTCTGACCCCCCGGTGGCCGTCGGGGATGAGAAACTCCTTCTTCCACGTCTCACATGGTGTCATCTTCGCATCGAGTGAAAAGATTGCTCGGGGAGGAAGAGAAACCCTCTTTTCTCCTCCCCATCTGCAAGCCCTAGACGTCCCGTGGGGCTCCGTATGAGCACACTAATCTCCTTTATTAAACAGTGATAGAGCAGAGCCGCCTGTCGCTCCCGAGGGGCGGCCGGAGTTCCCCCGGCTCAGCTATTGACACAACGCGCGATTTATTTAGACAATACGCATTTAATTTAATGCACTCGAGAAAGGCGGGCGGGGTGGGGAGGGGGTGAAGCAAAAATACAAAAAGCTGCATGGAAATGAGGAGAGCTTTGCCAAATCTTCTGTCTGGTTCCTAGAATCCAGCAGACAGCGAAAGGAGTAATTTTCAGATTTGAGGGCGAGGAGGCGGTGATGAATCCCCGGGGCTGCCGCTGCCCCGCAGCGCCCGGCGGTGCCGGCGGAGCGTGGCCGGGCTTCAGCCCCAGGGCGCTGTCCATGGTGGTGCGGCCACGGCCCCGAGCTCCTGCTCTGCCTCTCTGCCTGGCTCTGGGCTTGATTTCAGCTGGATATATACCTTAACATGGATTGAACTCTTTTTTCCTCCTTTTTTTTTTTTTTTTTTTCTTTTCCCCTTTTACTGAATATCTATCAAATACCAACAGGAAGAAACGTGTCTGGTCTGTTTAACTCACACAAAACTAATACCAAGCTGGGCTGGCTGGAGAACAAGAATTCAATTTAAAGAAGCAGGGGGCGGGGGGAAGATTTGCAATTTGTTTTTGTGCTATGTTGGAACAAAATCCATCCCCTTAGACACTCTTCTGAGAGGAGACAGACTCACCTCCTGCCTCGGAATAGCTTAATGTACTCATACGGGATGTGGGACACCAGAGGTCAAGTCCTTCCCTTCTCTGATTCAGAGTCCTAATCCCTGGACTCCCAGTTTCTCTCAGTTCCCTCCCATCCCAGACATAAAACCCTTTCCAAATACATTTGTGATGAATTGATATTTTCCAATGGGTGAAAAGCGAATGCTTTGTAAAGGAAAAATTCCCACCTAAGGGCTATTCTGAGCAGTTATTCTGAGATTTTTCAGTTAAACAAGAAGTACAGCCGGCCATCGTATAACAATGGAAGGCAATTGAAAGCTGAGAAAAGAAGGGGAGAGCTAAGAAAAAGGAACAAGTCTCCTTCTCTGGTGGGACACCACACACACACACCTTCTTTATCTCTATCTTTGCAGGTTATTTGGGCAAAAAAAGGAGGACTCTGTCCAACACCATAGCCACACAGGGCTAGTGGAGCTGGGGTGTGCTTTCTTTGGATATGGTTTTACTCAATCATTTCTATCCCTTTAGTTTATTGAACACAAGAGAAAGTTGTCATTTGGATCATCCAGTCTCATTTGATTTCCCATCTAAGAAGACAGGCTGCCTTTCCACACTGATAGAAAGAACAAATTTGTGTGAGGCCCAAAGTCATGATTGTGATTCTGGGCAGCAAGGTACTGTAACAAGCTCTACCTTGAGTATTGCCTTTATTAGCCAACATTCTGAAGTACATGCCTTTGTTTTATGCATTTTGGTTTTGTTAATATAATTATTTTTGGTAATTTCCAGTGTGCCTTCCAGGAATTTTTCTGCTTCTTGCTGTTTGTTTTAAAAAGTGGGGATGACTGCAACTGTTACATGCATTCTCTGCTTTGACTCAGATGTGCCTTCTTCTTTCCTTTGCTCTTATGCAAGTAAAATGATCCTGGACTCTCTTCTTTCACACCACATTAATTATTTGCTTTCATATCCCTAACTCCCACTGAACAAACTGCATCTTTAAACTCTTCCCAGAAGTCATGGGATCAGGTCCAGCTCTCACTGAAGCCAGACTGCTCCTCTTTGTTCACTTCATTTGGATGGTGGTCAGCATCTTACATGGCCATCCCTTCTCTAAAAATTGAATGTCCTTTAATCTCAGTGTGGTTTCTTTTCCAGACATGATGTTTCATAGGTTGTGAACCCTAGGCTGCAATAAGGAAAGTGGAATGACCACCTCACTTGCTTTAATCAGGCCTTGCATAGTGAAATGTAGCCTGGAGAGCTGCCCGTGACACAATGCATAACAAGCTTAGACAGCAGGAGATGTGAGCAAGCATGTTTTTAAGAGTTTCAATTACCCCTTGTAGGTTAGTGTTCTAAATTTACTAGATTATCATATTTGAAATTCAATTAACCTGAAGAAATAAATAAGGATGAACTATAAAAGTTATTTGCTATTATCTGTTTATCCCAAGATAAGGAAAATGTTTCTTTATTACAACTTGCATTACACTGAGTTTAAGTTAATTGCTCCTTCACCTCCAGATTTCATCTCTCTCAAAACCAGAAATATTACTCTGTGTGTTTGCTCTGACCTAGAAATGGTGCTCTCTAGAAGCTGTTTCCTGTTTGTTAGGAATTTAGACTACTTTATTTTTGCCAGATGCTTGAAGAAATGTCAGTGTCTGTGGGAGATGGAAGTGTAAAGGTGCTCAGAAGAGTTCTGGCTCTGGGCAGGACTGCACGTTTACAGGCAGACTTCCTGGGTTCTGCTCCCTTATTCATTTTCCAAGCCCTTGAGACACTTTGAGTCTAACCTGGGTTCTGGAGCTGGCAGGTGAGGGAGTGACAGCTGGGAGTTTTTCCCGGATGACTCAGGGCTGGCCCCACACAACGCGTGTGGAAACAAAGCGAGCTATACTTAGTGCAGCCCGAGGACAGCTCCAGCAGGGAGCTGGAGGTATCTGTGCTGCCAGGAACTGAGATCCCAGCTGCTAACACACCTTGACACAGGCAGGCCATAGTCATCGCTTCAACCTGCAGATTAGAAAAACAGCAAGGGCTTGGATTCCATTGTATTGGAAATATTTGAGTTTCTCAACAGCTTTGTGGGCTACCAGGTTAGAAGCACCATCTTTAAGTGGGTTTCCCATCTTTGTCCTGTGAAAAGTGTTGCCCTTTCTGTTTGACTAACTTGAATAATCCTTGTCTCTGCAGTAGGGCAAGCAGGCCTAAAGGATCTACAGGTCTCTGCTTCACACTGCTTTTGGCAAAGGGCTGTAGCTGGGCATGGGAATGTGATGAGCTCCTTGTTTCAGCTCTGAGTGATGCATCAGTTTTGAAATTATGTGTGCACACAGACAGAAAAGGCTCCTTGACTTTCCACATAGAGTTAATTCATTCAGAGTGTGTTGCTATTCCAGTCCTTTTCAGAGAATCTTTCAGACCCAAGGCTCTGCAGAAATTCCTCATGTGAGCTCAGACCCATCAAAGTTCCCCCTCACTTTCTTGTGTTTCATCTTTGAAAGCAGAGCACTGAAACTCCCACAAGAACCTTGTACCAAGACCAGTGGACCAGAACAAAATGGCATTAAAGCTGAGGGATCCCATTTGTAGAAAGAGCTTGCAGGACTTAGGGAGAGGGTGTCAGATCTCATTACAGCTGTATGGTTTTTCATTAGCCATCTATGGAGTCACAGGAATGAGTAGGAAAAAATTGTGCAACAGGTGGTGAAGCTTCTCAAATGATTGCTTATCATTGATTATTCCTGGGATGCTTTTGTCCTCTTTTCACCAAATACCACTATTTTGCAGTATCAGGCTGAAAGGTAATCAGTGACAAGAAAGGCCTGTCCTGTCACAAAGGCAGGGTTTGTTAGACTCATCACTTCTGTCATTGCAGTCAGGCTGTGTCAGGTTCTTTAAGGGCACACTCATAAACTCCTTTCATGAGGCCAACCAGCATAAAGGGCTGGGTTTGTGTGTGGGAGGAAGGGGAGCAAACTTTATTTCAGTGACTCCAGCTATCAGGAATATCAGCAAGCTGTGCTGTGGAGGCCACCTGCACGCTGTGCAATCTGTCTTCCCAAGAGCTTAGAGCAGGTGGTTTTTAATCAAGGTCTCCAGGTGCTTGTTTGTGAAATTCTTTGTTTCGAGGGACACATGCGCAGTGTGAGGAGGAGTGTGATATCTGTGCAGACCTCTGGAATCCTGTACTCATTAGTAACTAGTGATGATGTGCTTGTCAACACCTATAGGAAAGCCAATTTGTACTAAATTATTAAAATCTTACTCAAACAATGATGATCTTATTTGAGGTGCAGGTGCTCAGCTTCAGGCTCAGGCTTGTGTAAGCTGTTTACTTGTTATGCCTCAAAATACATTTACTGAAAAAAAAAGAAAAAAAGTGTGAGTGTAAGAATGCACAAAACAACACCTTTGTTAAACTTTAGGGCCTTTCCCCATAAACACACAAAAGCTGAACCAAGACAGCTTTGTTAAGTTTTGCCAAGCCTCTGAGATCCCCGGTATATTCTATGGAGTTTTGCAAAAGAGAAAACATCTCCAGGCTGCCTGTGAGCCAAAGGACTCTGCTGCACTTGGTGCTGTGTGGAGTCCTGTGCTACAAAAATTTACAAAAATTCCTTCTGCTTAAAAACTCACTTTAAGGACAATTTGCAACAGGGGAACAAAACAAGCAAAGAGGGAAAACAATAATCCCAAATCCATTACATTTAGCTTTGTATCAGTCCAGCCTGCTGTCTGTAAATCAAGGCAGATAAAGCTTCAGGTGAAATTTAAAGGTGCGCAAGGAAATGGTTTAATGGTGGAAGGGGTACAAAGATGGATGTGGATGACCAGACAGGAAAAGTGGGATTGCTATTAGTGTAAACATATGAATATAGGAAGAACTGAACAGTCAGGTAAGGCCAAGGAGGGATAAAAGGTAGTTTATTTTTTATTTGGATTTGTTTGGTTTTTGCTTATTTGGGGGTTATTTGTTTGTTTGCCATTTTAGAAAAGAAAGGGGAGGAAGCAGAAGGCTGTGAATTACCTAAATTGCATGACTGAAATAGCTAGGAAAGAGGATGATTTGGACAATTCCATAAACTGACCAGTTGATAAATAATTTGCAGTGTTTGAGAGTTAAATCCAGGGGTGAAGCAGCCTGGTGAAACTTTTGTATTGAAGATATCTTCTGAAGATGTTGAAAGACGAAAATATTTGAGTATACAACAAGTATTAAAAGAATAAAAAAGCCTCAAACTCCCTTTCCCCACCACCAAAATGAAAGTCCAGAACCATCACCCAAGAGACTGTGTGTTTGATAAGACTTATCAACAGGTAGAAAGAATAAAAATAATGTGTGGCTTTGGAGCTAGGCTGAGATTTTAACCATGTTCAGCTTAAGTTCAAAACCATAAAATTGAGAGATGGAATGAAGGATGAAACTGGTTGGAGGCAATTTCATGTATCATCATTCTAAAGGCACTTTGAGAGTGAATAAAGGTTCTGAGTTCTGTGCTCTGTGTCTTGTCCTGTGGGTCCATGGTGAAGTTTTATCTCTTACATAAATGCAAACACACAGCAATCACAAAAGACGGGTTAATGACAGCACAGTGAAAAGAAATTCCCAAGGAAAGGAAAGTGGGAAAGGAGGAGAAATCATCTGGATATGATTCTAAATGGCCAGGTATAGGAATGTGATGAAATTCAGTACCCGGTGCAAAGTGAAATTTAAACAGGGTGTTGCTGAACAGAAGAAATGAACAGTTTATGAGGATGTGGATGGAGGAGGAGATTTGGGACTTAGCCAAGAGAAGGAGGTTGGAAACTTATCTGAGAGCTGCATTAGCCAAAAGAAGAGGCTAGAAGTCAAACTAGAGACAGCTGTGAATAGTATTAGTGAGAAGAATTCTAGGGCTTGTTTTCTTTTTTAGCTTTGGTGTTGCAAAAGTCACACAACCTCCTTTGCAGGGGGAAAGAAATGGGAATCTTGTCAACTATGGGTTGCTTAAAGACAGGAAAAACTACAGCATGTTTAAAACAATGTTGTGACTTTCTCTGTCTTTATTCATCCCATTGGTGTAGGACAGAAATATTTTGCCAAGTGCAAAGTTCACAGGTAAGTCATTCTGCTGGAACTGTAACTCTTATATGAACCTCAATCAACTTCAGCTGGGTTACAACACAGCAGATTTGAGTCTTCCTGTTCCTGAACTTTCATCTTAGTATGAAAAGTAGGTATTTTCTCTACTTTTTTTTTCTTTAAATCTCTCAAGTCTGTCATTGTTCTTTGTAGATGTCTCTCTTTTGTAATAAGCTTACGTCCTACAGTTGGTTTATACCCTGATTCCCAAGCTTTTCCATGCTGGCTTTTTTATTTTTGTGCACAGTTCAAGCACACCCCTCTGTTATCAGAGCTATTTTAGAAACATCTCAAGTTTTACATTACCTGCTGAAGTAATTCACACAGAAAGTACCAAGCCTTTCAAGTTTCTCCAAATAACCAAACCAGGTCAGCCAGTTCACTGACCTGAAACCATTCTCTCAAATCCCAGTTAAAGGTGATTGCTTAATCCACCCTCACTACTGGGAGTTTCCCCAATAATACTGGCATGGGGACATGGATGAAGTTTTTCTGAATTTCTCTCATGGTTTCCAGGGCCTTGCTAGAATCACATTATAAATAATGCAATCATACCTTTAAGTCCCAAAATTTCCATGTACCAAGTTCCGTGGAATCTCTACTGTGTGAATCACTACTGGGACTTTTTACCCAACCTCTTTTACAGAAGTTTCACTATAGGTTTCATGATCTTCTGACGAATCGTGTGAATAGAGTGCTTGGTCATAAAGAAATGTGAATTTGATGTATTTATATTATCTTGTTAATTTTGCTATCTTTTCCATGCTACTGTGTTTCTTGTTCTACTTTCACCACCACACAACAGATAAGCTCCATCTTCTAAAATGTGAGAAAGACAATGAATGACTGTTTACTGAAATGAGCACTAGCAGTAGAGCTGGTCTTATTAGAATAAAAAATTAAATGATGTATTTATTGTGAGAGATTAACAAAACCAATCCAAATGGCAGTCTTTGCTTTACTTCAAAAGCTCTCTCTCTCCCCAAGTGTATTACAGCACAGACACCATTATTGTAGCTCTGTGATTAGAAACAGTTTCCTCCAATACTTCTTTTAACATTAGCAGTTGAAATCTGGTTTTATTTATCATCTATAAAAGCTCATTTCTGTAACGGACGCTGTTTTAAAGCATCAAACTGTGTCTACTTAAATCCTGAAAGTTAAATAATTCAATTATTATTTATAACATTGTCAACAAGTTGATTATTTAATCAAAACAGCTATTTAGTAATGATAGGAAATATAGTAAGGGTCAAAGTAAGGTACAGAAAATTCTTAGCTATAAAGAAAGAAGTCTATTGAGATGGTTTCTTTGCTAATCAGAAGCATGCCAAATTTTCAGGCTCAGGAAGTTCATTTAGGTTGCAACAAGGCAACAGTATATGGATATATTGTTCAGTTTCCTTTTTTTTTTCTACAAGCAATTACAGAATCCTCAGTCACAGTATGACAGAATAGGAGGGAGGATGAGAGAAAATAGCTGTACAAATGCCTGGAACCAGAAATCTATTTATTATTAGAATTTATGAATTTAGAAGTTAAGAATATTTTTTTCTCTGTGATTTCTATGTGACTACCCCGTTGCAAAGTAATGTAAAGTGTTTGGAGATGTATCGTTCGAGCTGCTGACATAATTAATGGTTTCATTAAGAGCATGAAAGAAGGCTCTTGTATTTCTCTGGCATTAGCAAGCCAAGTTCGTGTCTGAACTCTAATAACCAAAGTTGCTTTTGCCGATTGAGACTGTTGGTCCTCTTGTTGCAAAATAAAAATTTGAAAGCCAAATATTATACTGGGCTGAGATACTTCCCAACATGTCAGGAGTGTGGCATGTTTTAAATATGAGCAGCTACTATGGATTACAGGCTGGCATAAAACTTCCCAACATTTCAAATGACAATGCAAATTGGAAGATGACAAACAAGGTCTGCTTCCAGAAATTCAAAGGAAACCAATTTAAAAATTGCTGCTTATCGTTCCCAGTTTCCATATGGAATCTTGCTTAGGTAGTCTGCACTCCAGAAATAATGTTGATCCTTGAAAATCTATGACAATCCTAAGAAAACTGCAGTAGGATTTGTTAGGAATGAGCCATGAGTTTGGGACAGTGGTGTGCCCTTTCAGGTATGCCATGAGTGGCTTTTCATCCCACAAGTCTCGGGCTGACATCCTGTGTAAGATTACAGGAGTTCGGTTTCTTCACCTTGGTACCTAACGAACAACAAAGATACAGGTTCTACAAAATCCATCCTTTGAAGGAAAGGGGAGAAGAGAAACAAAATCTGTGCTGGAAGCCGGATTTGTGCACTGGACCCACCAGAAACACATTGGGAGTGCAAGCATCCCAGGAGAGGGAAACTCACGTGCTCAAAGTAAGGACAGGCTGCTGAGCTGCTCTGGTTCAGAACCAAGCACAGCAGGGGCAAAAATATTGAAAGGGCTGCAACCTGCCTGAGGATTGAAAAGCATTGCAGGACTGCACGGAAAACTTCTGAAGCTTGCCTGGCCTCAGACAGTGTTAGCTTCTTCAATGAACACTGAAATCACACAGTCCCTGAGTCAGACTTCACCATATATTCCTCAGTTTTATAAAACCACAGCTTGTTGATGATGTTATGGTTATGAAATCAGTGCTAGAAACCACGCTGAGCATATGCCCTCAAGAACTCCTTTCAAAATGAGCATTCACATGCTAAAACAGGAGCATGGCCCAAAGCAAGCCGACTGAGACTGGGTAGAGATTAAGGAGAAAAACAACCCAGTCTCATATGTGTTTTGCTGGTTTCATGTTAACATATATGCTCCTTCATCTCTGCACCAATCTGTGGGTATTACATTTCCATGAAAATAAAAGGCAAATGTGGTAGTTCTCTGTGTATGTGCATTATTTCGTAGGACCTACACCTACAGCAACCTTGACACTTAAAGTCTTCAGAGAGCCTAAAATCACCCTATTAAATCAGAATCAAAGTGCAGCACCAAGGTGCAGCTAACCCTTTGGATTTCCTATGGCAAGAGCCAAGAGCAGACACTGACATTAACATAATATGAGTCATCTCCCAATTAAATTCTCCTGTCTCTCAATAATTGCTGATTTAGAGAGGGACTGGCAGATGCATTGCACCACCAATAAAGCTTATTCTTCCTGACTTTTACTCAAACCTTTTCTGGACTTGGTTAAAGTGCTGGCCTCCACAATATCCTGTGGTTGACTTCCATAGTTTAATTATTATGTAGTGCGAAAAAGTACTTCCTTTTGTTTGTTTTTCATACAGAGGGAACTGAATTCTCTCTCATTTTTTATGTCATGAGAAAAAGGGAACAGTAATTTTCTGCTCATCCTCTCTTTGCCATTCAGAATTTTGAAGATGCTACTGTATCTCTCTTCTGTCATCTCTTTTTCCAACAGGGAAGTTGCAGTCCTTTTTCTTCCTGTGCAAGCCTTTCTTTGATTCAAGTTTTTTTTCTCAGCAGAATTACGCCCTGCATCTTTTCCACTTCTACTCTGTCAAAATTAGCAAAGGACGATCGGAATTAGGAAACTATTCAGAAGAGTGCAAATACACCTTGAAAGAATATGTAGAACTCATATGTGAGAACTTTTCCTCACACTTTTACAGGATTTCATTTCTGTGGCAATGTCCAGCTACTTGCTGCTGCTCTGCAGGTTTTATGTGCAGCTTTAGTGCTTCTGGTCCCACACAGCTTCTACACATTCTGTCCTACGGTATATTTATAAAGAAAATCTCAAATTGCTTTTCCCCTCTGAGCAATCCAAAGAGAAGAAAAAACATGCGTTTTTTACTTATTTGCCTGTTAGATGCAAAGAAGAGAAGGCAAAGGAAATTGATAAGTATAAAATATGTCTGAAAAATCTCATGTAATTTTCAAAGCTCTAGAAGGACCATTGTCAGGCATTACCTTCATGAGGAACTTAGACTCCAGAATCTGTGTTTACTAACTTTTCCTTGGAAGCCTTGCTTTTAAAAGTCCATCTTTCAGTTTTTTCTTGGGTGTATGGTTGCATGTATATATGTGTGCGTGTGTGTGTGTGAGCTCATTTGCTTTGTGCTGGGGTTAATAAAATATGAGGTCATTCTTCCTTGAGAAAGAGCTTTGTGGTCTGGCTAGAGGCAAAAAAAAGGCTACGTTCAGCATTTTAATCTGTCTCTTGCTGGGGGAAAGCTCAGCTTTCTTGAGAACCCCACTTATCACAGAGAGATCTGGGCATGGAATGGAATCCTCTGCTTCAGGGTGCTCAGTCCTAATGCTCTGCATTTAAGGGACTGTTACATAGGAAAAGAAAATGTGATTTGTCATATATTCGTGGGTCTGGATGGGCTGTACATTAAATGTAACAGAAAAGAAAAGTTTATTGTGTATTTTGCATGTGTGTAGTATATATGGGGATATGTATACATGTGCTTATAGTTGTTACATACATTATATATATTTTTATATAGATCTATCTATTTGCAAACAATAGAAAGTTTGGGGTGTAACAGGAAACTCTTCTGTCTAGGAAGGCCTTCTTGGAGGTAAACAATCAAGGTGTGGTGTTTATGCTCACTCCACTTCTGAGACTCTGACAGAATTTCAGATATTGCTCAATTCATGTTATGCTTTTATTCCCAGCTTCTGTTTCCTTAGGGTGAACATCAGATACACCACCTCTGTGAGAGGCCCTTTCAAATCTGTAGCTATAACTGCCACTATAATATTAATATTTGATGCTTTTATTTACATCAGCAGGAGACTCAGGAACCTTTCCACGTGTCCACATGCAAAAGGTGTAGCTTGGGATGTGATTTTGAGCTGTGTGGGTGCAAGACCTTCCTTAGAACAGATGGGAGGTATATGAGTTCAGAGATATACATAAATGAGATTTGCTCAGATTGGAACCCAGCTAGGGAGGAAATTCTCTAGTGGTAGAAAGTGGGCACAGGGTGTTTCTTCCTGAAGTGGATTGGTTTGGGAAAGTTTTAAGCAACTGAAAGTCAAAGATTAAAAATGTGTAGAGAAGAAGAGGGCGCACTGATCTGGTTAGTGAGAAAGGGCTGGCAAAGGTTTATGAAACCTCATGTCTGGGACTGCATCTTGTGGTAAGGAAACATTTACCACAGCAACCAATGTGTACTGGAGGGAGCTGAAAATCCTTTCTCTCAGTCAATCCACTTGAAATGAACTTTTTACGATGCGAAATGCTAAACTGTACTTGTGTAAACTGCACGTCTGCACCTAGAAAGAATCCATTGTGAGGTTTTCCTGGTTTCTCCCAGGGTACCACACACCTAGCAGTGCCCAGCACTGGTGAGCGAGAAGATTAGCAGGTGTGACTGTAATGCAGGATTAAATAATAAAACCTTAAAACCAAACTGGCGTTTAATGGCAAAGCAGACTGACAGAAAAATAAATCTATTTTTACCATATTTCTCTCAACACCATCAGGCCCTGACTACGTGCCTCTTTCCATTTGCTCTGACTTCAGAGCTGGGCTGCAGTTGCAGCAGGCTCCTTTTCAGTTGACACATCCAAAAAGAAACACCTCATGCAACCACACGCTGAGTCAGTGCTAGCTTTAATGGGAAAATAGTAGTTGATGCCCTTTAGGTATTCAAACAATAGCTGAAGTATTAATCATTCTCCTTTTAATGCAGAGATGAACAAGCCCTTTCCTTAAATACATTTATTTGAGCAGAATTTCCATGTCATTACTGATTCAGTTTTCCCACTACACTCTGGCTGCTAAATGGAAGTAGGAAACTATTAATTTAAAATCATAAAAATTACTGTGTTGTTAGGTTGTGAAACTGTGATTAATGGGTGTTTTAACAAAGTGTGTGCAGTGTTTTTAAATTTTTTTGTACACAGTTCTACAAGAATTACATTATATATTCTGTTCCTGAAGAATAATTTATCCTGTAGGAGCACCTACACCTTACAATGATCTTTGTGGAACATCTTCCCTCTAGGGCCTTCCCAAATACCATACAGACTTCTACCTTGTAGATCTTAACATGAGTTTGCTTTAAAGTGCAAGGAATGACTTCCATTAGCTTTGATGGCTCTACATATGCCCAGATACTATAACTTTATTCGTTCTCAAAATGGGATGGTATCAAAAAAGCATTTCAACACTGCATGTCAGTACAATGCACACAGGAAGGGAGCATAACACCCTTAAAAAAGCTGCAACAAAATTAAATGCATACCTTGAGAAAAGTTTGAGTGGGAGGTTGACATTATTTTTGCCTAGTCTACTTACAGGAACCGTGGGATTTTAGGTATCAAAAGACCTTTCTTCTATCTCCTCAAATCTTTGAGTAGACTTTTTTTTGCATATACTGATCAAAAGAGTAGTTAAGGAAGGTTACATTAACAGGGCTTCTTGGGAAAAAATTTGGAACATTGTCTTGAAATAATTAATCCATGGGCATTGCTGGAAAGTGAATAAACAGTAATCCCAGAGGTAACCCAAATAGTCTCAGCCAGAATAGGAATTGTTAATTTCCAGACCCTTCTTTGCAGAATTTTTCCCTTTTGTAGATGGATCATGGAAGCTCAGAAGTTCTCACAAAATGGCCTTTGAATGTCTGCTGCTCCGACTCGCTGAGTTTGAGATTTTTACACAAATGGGCCTCGAGATGACACGGAAACCATGGGAAATGTTTTTTTCCTTTCCCCTGCCAAAGTAGGCTGCTGTTACTCCTGCCTTGTTAGCATGCTTAGAGTTCAGCTTCTGCTGAACAACTGCAAAACCTTCCTGCAACCATACCTGAGCAGCCTCACCCAGGCTGGAGGTAGCACTCAATTACTGCAACTTCTGTGATATCAACTCTGCCGGCACAGACGTGGCTTGGCCCCGCAGCTGCCGAGCTTTGAAGACAGCAGCAGACAAGCACCGTGTGCCAGAGAGCTGGGAGAACTCCCAGCTCAACCACAGCCCTTGCTGGGAGGCTGGGAAGACAAAGGACACACAAGTGCTCTCGGACAGGAGGTGGGTGTGTGTCCCCAGGGCTGCGCTGGGATGCTCAGCCCAAAAGCTGAGCAGTTCTGTCTAATCCAGAGCAGACCAGATTGCAACTCTGCTTCTCATCTCCTTAAGTGCAGGCTTTTCTTTGTCATGCCTTGTGGGTTTGCTTTGCTTCCACCTTCCAGAAGCAGCAGAACCTCAGTTCACTGATTTCTCAGATTGTCAGTTCACGTCTTTCTGGTAACCTTGTGCTGCTCGCTTGCTCCCCATCACTCTCTGTTGCTGCTCTGAGGGTCTGCTTCGAGCACAAAGGTAAATGAAGGGAACTATACCAAGTGCCTGCCCTTAGGAGGCATGCTGGTTTTCCCTTCTTTTCTCACCAAATTTTTCTCCAACATGTGGTGTATTAGGCCCAGATTAATTTGGTGTGTTTAGTTCATTTTCTTGAACATCTTCAGGGGCACCAGGAGCTGCCTCATTTTCCAGATTGACACATGGTTCTTGTGACAAAACAGTAATGTTTTCCTGCCACTGAGGTCTGCAATACATCAACTTACAGAAGGCAATTGTGAATTTGTTGGTTTTCCACCTTTGGAAGCCTCACAATGGAAACTAAACCAGCAGCCTTCTCTCATTAGCTATATGTATGCAATTTCATATTAGTTACAGACATTTAATTAATGTTACAAAAAAAAGGTCTAATCTAAACAGTGGTTTATAGTTCCCCTTGATAACAATTGACCTCCAGGCCTAACAATGCAAGCAATTTTCAACTGAGTGTCATGAGACAGAAAGAAGTTATTCAGTTCAGTACAAAATGTCATTCCCCTTGCAAAATTTTGCAGAAGATATACAATGAGCTCTAGTTCTTAATTTTGCTTTTAAGTGATGTCTTTATTACATATTTGCTTGTAACCTCCCTTTTCCTTTCATTCAATTCTCTTTTCATTGTCAACAGCTCCCACACTCCAGATACTTCATCCCAATGACTTGTTCTTCCTTCCTCGTTTCCTGCCACCATTCCATGACCCCACACTGGCTGCGTAATCCTGTGTCTATTACATTAAGAACCCTTAGTGGACTGGCAGATGGGTTTTTCCTGTACCAGCCCAAGGCATTGCCATTCATGGAGATCTTCAGGGTGCAGCAAGAAGGCAGACACATCAAATCTCCAGGGTTGTTTGTTACTTGGCAAAATAACTGTGGGTTCTGGAAAATACAGAGCAAAAATGATGATTTTCAACACCTCTGTTACTTGTCCAAATGTGAATTTATTAACAGTACCAGTGAAAGGCATGACACTGGCCCTCGGGCAATCCCCACTTCTGCCAGATTTCAAAGACAAATAATGGAGGTGTTAACGTTATTCAAAAGTTGATTGAAAGAATATAGGATGGAAAGCATTAGGCAACTTCCATACAGGGGCTGGTGCCAGCTCCCACTACAATAACAGTGTTGTCCCTCCCACCATGCCCAGGCAATACAGGATCAGATTTGGGCCAAAGTGTCAGCTGCAGCCTGACTTTGATTCCTCTTTCAGCTTTTCTTACTCCCTCCCTCTGCTTAACCCAATGGTTCTAATCTCACAGAGGAGAGTGGGGAGCTGGGTGGGGAGGTCAGCACCTCAGAGGGATAGGCACTGATGGAGTGTGTGGGAGAGGATCCCCTCGCAGAGAAAACAGCCTCAAAGGCTGCTTGGGGATTCTCTTCATGGACATTTTCTTCTCTCTGGCACATTAGGGTCACATTGAAATGCCATTAATTAGTCTCACATTTGCTGTGGGGCTGATTCTCCTCCCATTTGTTTCAAAATCTGTCTGGTGTCTAGCAGGGCTTTTGGTCAGGCTGGGATGCCTGCCTGGGGCAAATGGGGTTAAGAGAAGAGATTAGGAAAAGCAATCCCACTCTGCTTGAGCATCTCTAAAAGGTGCAAGAAACGCCCCATAGCACATACAGTGAATTAATCCCTTCACACATTTTTGGGGATGAGTTTCACTGGAAGGCTGAATTTGGCCAACCGTCTTTCAGTTTCTATTTATTAATCTCATCTAATTTAATGACAGGAAATGAGTAATGAAATTCAGCAGTGACAGGCTGCTTATTTAGGCCAAGTGATTCGCATCTGAACTGAAAGGGCCCCAAGCCATTACTCTACCACGAGATTTGCTCTGCTAATGGCGAATTCAAACAATTTTAGAAAATTTTAAAAAAACCCTTTGACGACAAATTTGAAGCATGAATGGGAGGCAATAATAGAGAATCTTTAGAGTGTCCCACTGTGGGTTCTGATGGCCATGTCCACTGCCACCAGTGGCAATGGGATGGTGTTTATAAGCTGGCCACAGTTTGCAGCAAGCTAGCAATATTTACTACTTCTCATAAATTCCAAGAAAAACATGCACACCTGCTGGGATAACGTCTAAAATGGTGATTTTTCAGTTTGTTTCCATATTCCTTCATCTGTTGTATGTCATTTCTGAGCTACAATGAGGGGGAAGGAGGAACAGAAGAAGCCAGATGAAGTGAGATTTTTTTAAATTTCAATGTGAAGGTATTGCCTGGAGGTATTTTCAGCTACAACCCGAGGTTTTGGAATAGAAGTTTAATTGATGTGATGTCATAAAATAAATAGAATAAATTTATGAATTGATGGTCTCTCAGTCTGGCTCTCAGTGGGTGGCAGGTATCTACATTAAAAAGACCATCAGGACTGGCACCTCTCTTGGCAGTGTCAGCACGGAACCTAAGCATTAATTTGGCATGGGGATTACACTGTCCTTCAAGGTGGTCTGTTCAGGGGATGGCTTCAGCACCACGTTGCATTCATGAGGGGAGGTCTGGGGGTGGCACAGGAGGCAGAAAGGACTATCAGTGCCCCAGCAGGACCTGTGCTGCACCACTGAAAGCTGTCTTCTCCAGCGCTGTCAATCTGACATCTGTCACCACCACTAAGTG
Source organism: Sialia sialis (assembly GCA_009812075.1). NCBI lineage: Eukaryota > Metazoa > Chordata > Aves > Passeriformes > Turdidae > Sialia > Sialia sialis. The sequence continues at coordinate 4,843,732 of VRYO01000369.1, forward strand.
AGCTATTAAAATTTCAAGGAAGTTGTTTGTTTGTTTGCTTGCTTTTAATGTTTGGGGCATTTTTTTTCTTCTTTTTGAGTGCTGAAGGGCCCCTTGTTAAGAGTGTGCAGGTGAGATCAGAAGGGTTTGCTGTGCCATGTTAAAAAGCGTACCCAGGCTGCAGGACCATGCTCTCTGCTCTTGCTGAGCCCTGAGCAAGTGCTGGAGGGGTGGGATGTTCCTTGGGGCCACAGAGGAGCAGTGCTGCCAAGCATCAGGGCTGGGTAGGAGGGGAACTGTCTGAGAACTGACAAGCAACTCGCTGAAGTTACAGTGAAGCCTTGAAGGGGGCAGGAATTCATCTAGAAGGACCATTGCCAGAACATAATCTGGAAATGTAGGTCCTGCAAATGTCACCTGACACAAGGATACAGGTAACAGGGCTTATCCCTGCTTTTGTAAGGTGAAACTGGCCTTGTGTGGGTAGGGACAGATGTTGTGAAAGCTGAAGGGCTGTAACCAAACCCAAATAAGCATTTGTCTTTGTGGTATTACACTATGACTCCAAATTAGGGTCTGCAATTCCAGCTGCTGTGAATGTAATAGCAGGCTACTAGAACTCTGCATCCCAATGAAGTTTCTGCCAAGATCCTGAATCCAGATGTACAGGGAGAAGCTGATATTTTAAAAAATTATTATTTTTTTAGATTTAATTTGGCAGAGGGTGAAATCTACACCTTCAAGCAGAGGGAAATTTTCCAGCACTACCCCTCAGTCTCCTGGGATTTAGGTGAAACACTTAGATAACAGATAGTGAGGAAGGGGAGGGAAATAATTTCCAGCTAACTCTTGGTGCCTTAATGAGGGTATGTTAGAAAAATAACTATCTACACATGCCATCTTTCCTATGTTGAAAAAAACAATTTTCAAGCAACACGTAGCACAAGAATTTCACACAGCTCTGTTGCATTAAGGTTTTTTGCCCAGGCAAGCATGATTGTGGGGAAAACTCTGTCTGCCCGTGTTCATTCATGGATTCCTGTGACTATATACATTATTATTGCTAAATATAAACTGTGTCCTAACAGCAGTTTTGATTTAAAGAGGTGATGGAGACAGAGGAATTGTATGGTCTGGGACATTACTCACTGTTAAAAAAAAAACCTCATGAGAAGCCTCAGAATTAATGCTTGACTGAAGTAGCAATTGCCATAATTATGTCAGGTCTGCATTATTATTTTACACCTCTTCAATACAATGTCTAATTATAGGATTCCAGTGAATGCTGCTATGATCATTTAATCACGCAAGTACATTCCAGTTGTTATTTTTCTTTATTTTTGGTATGATCATTTCTCCCAACAGTTTGAAAAAAAGAAAATTAGTAGGAGTCAGAGAAAGTAAATCCTGGATTCAGTTGTACAGTTCTCACTTCTCTGCCTCCTTCCCCTCATCTCATGTCTTTATATGGCTAATTTTTAAAGAATCCTCTTGAAATGCCAATTATAACATCTTTTAACATTTCCCCAATTTAAATAAAATCTATCAAACTTTATTAACAGGAAAAGAAAAGCAGCATGTGATAGTCTTGTTAAACCATGCTAATGAATACATGCTGAGTCTTGGTTTCTGTTAAGGTATTTTTTTATTTCAGAAGAGGTTTTGTGGTTTTGGGATTTTTGAGGAGGAGGAGGGGGAGGAGGAGAAGGTGGAAATGGCCATGGTCCACCTACATGAAAGTCTGGGAGAATTGTTTTATTAATTCCTTTTTGCCGCACATATCCTGAATTACGTTTTTGTCTTCCCAAGTCTTAATCTTTGCATCAACTAATTGCTCTTGAAACTCTGCTTTGTGGCCACGTTTAAGAATTAAGCAGAGTATTTCTTTTAATGCTTGGCATTTGCTAAAGCCATGCATTTATGTGTATTTGCTTGTGTATATGAAGACAAATATGAAGGAAACCATTTTATAAACCATATATTTGAATAGCAGTGAATAGAATTGCTAGCATTGAGAAAAGAATTCCTATTTGTGCTGGAAATCAGAATGGGGCTCATGCAACACCCGAGGCTCAAAAATAATCTTAAGGTAGAATTCTTGAAATTTAGCAGTATAAATGTATAATAAAAATCCAGACTGACTTCCTCCCTTGCAATGAGTTGTACTGGGTTAGTCAGAAAGATTCTAAATTCTCTGGAAGGTTATCCAGCAGAAGCTCTGCTATCAAAATGATATCTTGTATTTGTAGCAGGAAGAATCTCTTGTGACTGATAAGGACTTTATGCTTCACTTTGACTCCCAGGCAGTGCAGTGCCTTACTGTGTTTACTCATTTTGAAAGGATAAGAGACTGGTACACTACACAAAAGAGCAGTCAGGATCTCCAAACAGTTAAACATAAACATTAAAATATGTGAGACCTGAAACTATACAGATCCATACTGTCTTGGCTGGAATTCTGCTTGCATATTCACTTCCCAGCCTTTCTCTCTCCCCTATTTTCCCTCCTCTCCCTTTCTGTTACCCTTCCACTTTTCTTCCTTTTCTCTTTCTTGCTTCTACCCCTCACCCCATTTTCTCTTCCTCTTCTCCATTTCTGCTCTTTTACCCCTTTTTCTCACCCTTCAGCCCTTTCCTCACTGTTCTCCTTTGCCCTTATTATTTTCCTTTTTTTAAAAACCTTTTTAATGTCCCTTTTCACATTGTTTTTTTTTTAAAGTTGAGCATGTTTTCAAACTAGTTTGAGTCTTTCAAGTCCTCAGGAAACTGCCCAGTCTCCCCTTCCACTGATTGACTGCAGGACATGGAATGTCAGAATTCAAAGGACAAGGACAGTGAACACATTCCTAAGGTGATGGAAGCCACTCTGATTTATATGGCAGACTTGACAAAATGAAGTATTTAACTCCCTGCCCTGGGGGAAGGGTGGAGCAGTTGTGTTACACTCAGTTCAGAGCATGTTCAAATACAAAACTGAGCATGTTGGAAGAGGGATGCTTCTCAGTTTTCGTTGCTGTTTGTCTCCAGTGTTGAAAAAGTGCCCAGGTACGTGTGGGTCAGCTCATGAGAGAGTCCAAAACAGCACATTTTGGAGCAGGTCCTCCTGAATGCCACCACATAACACACACAGGACAACCAGGGAGCAGCCCCAGCTGGCCTGGGGTTATAGAAAATTGGTCTGATCCACTCTATGACTAGATGTCCCACTGAGTGGATGAGGGAAAGGCTGTGGATGTTGCTTATCTGGACTTCGGTAAACCTTTGACAGAACTCTCCTGGCTGCTCATGGCTGGGATGGGTGGACAGCTGGCTGGTGAAAAGGTGGCTGGATGATCAGGCACAGAGGGTGGGAAATGGGAGTGGATCCAGCTGGTGCACAGACACCACTGGTGATCCCAGGCCCATTCTCTTTAATGTCTTCATCCATGATCTGGATCCTGGTTGGACTTTGGCGGTCTTAAGGGTCTTCCCCAACCCAAATGATTCTATTCCTTTAGAAAGTAAAGGCCTTGGAAATGAAGAGCATTTGATAGCCCCAGGGCCTGTTGGAGCCAGGAGCAGAGCTGCAGAGGGTGGGAAGGGAGCTGTCCACCGCCCTTTAATGTCCTTAAGTACAAGGTGCCCACGGCAGGTGATACAGGACAGAAATTCGGAATAACATTGAGCTGGCCTCCACATGAGGTTTGCATTCATTTTGAAAGAGGTTTACTTTTAATGGCAATTAAAAGATTTTAGTGAAATGTGTATGAGGGAAAGTGCTGGAGGTCACCTACAACTGCCTTTCAATGTTTGCACTTAAAAAGGCCCTAGAAATTTCAATATGGTGGTGACCAGTAAATGTAGTGAACTCTTAATGGATATTTTTCGATTTTTGAAGAACTTTATTAATTGTCACTGAAACAGTTTTGTTAATTTAATTCTCAAATGTTTCAAAATAATGTCTTTTCCCTTTGCCTCTTATGTTTCTCTTCGTAAGATTCCACAGACACACGCGACTTCACTGATTCAACTTAAAGACATGACAGAAAAATAACTCTTTTTCTTATATCCTGCTGTGACAATGGGAATAAGGGCAATTATTCCATGTGTAGGCAAGTCCACATGCTCTTTCTCTTTATTAAATCTTTCTGGAGGGGTGTAAGCAGGCATGGTGCTCGCTTTGTGACCCTACAGTGGTGCAGAGAACCTTGTGAAATATTTCTTTTCTGCAGCTGAAAGAACCAATGAGATCAACCAAATTAGAGATAGTGGTCATAAAGATAATGAAATCTGGTCCTTGCTGATCACACTAAAAATGTTTTGGAGAAAGAAGGGAAGGGGAACACCTGAGAAAAACTATTTCTACTTGTTCCAGTCATGTTTATGTATCTTCTGATGGTGTCCCAGTCATGTTTATGTATCTTCTGATGGTCTGTTTCAGTAATCCCTGTTTCAGCCCCTACATCCAGGGCTTATGAAGAAAAGATATCTTTCCTGTTCATAATGAATTTGAATAGTTAACAGAACTTAGATGCATTGTGTTAGTACATTGCACAGGCACACATTACACCTAAGCATTTTTGTATCATTTTTGCTAAACTGGAGTATAATTTGAAGGATGTTTACCAGATTTCTAGAGCCAGTGGTATTAGCTTGGCTCTGTGACATAAAAAAAATCATTGCTGTGTTACAGATGCATGGTCAGATTTGGCTCTCAGACACACAAGGGCTAACTAAAAATAACATGTAGAGCACCAGTTTTGCTTCATGTGGCTAAGAGCTCTGCTCTTACCAAGCATTCCAACAGCAGCAAGCTGTGGCCATGGCAGTGACACGAGCATGGTGCTTTTGAGCTCCAGAAGCTGGTGTCAAAACAAGTGTTGCTTTGCAAAGAGGGCTTTGGGTCAGTGCTGCTGCCATGGGAAGGCTCCAGTCACGCTTCCATTGTAGTTTCACTGGCTGAGCTGCTCTCTCTACCACAATAGACACTTTCCCAGGGATTAAATGTGTTTACATTTGTGGTTGCTTTGAAAGCACTGTGAAGCCTTTTTATTTAATTAAATTAACATCTATTCTCTTTAGTGAAACATAATGTGCATTCTCCCTTTATATTCATTCTTCACCTTAGGCAATTTGGATAACATTGTTGGGTTGTTAGCAGAGATTAGCTTCACATAGGATTGTGCTGGCTTTGCGAAATGTATTCTTTCAGATCTTTTCAACTCTTCAGCTTGTTTGGTAGTGAATGAATAAAATGTATCATCCTGTAGGCTAGAATTCACCTAATTGCCATCTATCATATTTCAAGAGAGCTCAACCAAATAAGTTATTTCCTTACACATTAAGTATATTGCTTAATCTTTTAATTCCTTAAAACAAAAGAAGCATCCTGACTGTTCTGTGTGGTACCAAGTGGAAAATTTATTTTTCTTTCCTAGTCCCTATGTTTTTTGTTTTGTCCCTTTTTAAAAGTTATAATAAGTGTTCAGACTTCATCAAGCTGTTACATGGTGAATTCAAAAGACTGCAAGGAATTAAAAAAAATGTTTAATGGCTATTTATAATAGGCAGAGTTCATAACTATCCAGGTTTATTGCAGGTTTATTATCCTATTTGCATTTTGTGTGATCTGTTTCCCTCCATATAAAATATAGTCTTGCAATATGGATTTGCTCTCACTGTTTCACTTCATCTCAGTCAGAGCAGACGGAGATGTCATTTCCTTGAATGAATAAAAGGACATTAATCTGTGCTTCACACAATGTTTCATTAAGAACACCTCTGTGCAGTATCAAGGAAAAAACCAGTTGTAGGAACTAAAAAAACTTGGAGCATCTCTTTTTTTCCTCCTCTGTGGTACAAGAATTAGTGAGGAAAGGAACTGAGAAACCAATATATGGGCATTTCCTAGGGACTGATAACTAGAAAAACACAACAAAAACTGTGGCCAAACATGAGGGACTTTATTTGAAAAACTAAGGCTTAAAATCTGCTTTTATTTTCCAGTTTGTCTGATGCTCAAGTGGCTGCCATACAGATTGAAGGGGCAGCGTTTTTTGAAGCAATCCAGTTTCCCTTTAAATTTGCCACAGTGAAAGCAGTTTTCAAGAACTCTTGCCAATTTTTAAAACATCATGATGGCTATTTCTCAAGAAATGGCTGAAGTCATTGCTATTCTGAGTGATTACAGGACAGTGGTATGGGAAATCTCATAACTGACTCAACATCAGTTTGGGTATGTGTAAGAAATGGGATTTCTAGGTAATACATTTCTGGTACTATTAGGTAAGTCCTGCTGGGAACTGCATGAATATAATCCCAAGGATTTGGTGTCCTTGCCATACTTCCTTCTATTCTTCCTCCTCAGACACTGTCACTGCCTCTTGCCAGCCTGTCCATCAAAAAACCCAAACAAACCCACTTTCTTCACCTGTATGTTCACCATTTGTTGCTACTTCCTCTTTCTGCATGGTATTTGCAGGAAGAAGAAAAGAAGGGATGTTTCCTTGTGGCATTGTTTAAGGTTCAGCAGAAGGAACAATCATGACCCGCTGGCTAATGGAGACTGTTTATTCTAAACTGAGGTTCATATTATTCAAGAGAAGCAAGTACTCAGCTGCAGACTTCCTTTCCACCCAGCTGCTTGGGCCAAATTCTGCTCCCATGCTCCAATTAATTGTATGAACTAAACACAGAGCTCCTCTTCCTGGAGTCACAGGGATAGGATCTTTATATCCAGAAAGAGATATCAGGAAAAACACTTACAGAACTAGTGGAGAATTACTGCCACTAGTTATTTTATTGTTTGTGGGAACTGCTGACCTGCTGAAGTGATTCTTTCTGTGGAACTATATTTGTTGTGAGGAAATTAGAATCAGGATCGAATTCTCAGAAACTGAAAGAATAGAAAAAGGGATTGAAAGAATGAGATGCCTTGGCCCATGTTGCTCACTTTAAATTTGACACAGATGATGCAGGCTCAGAAGATTGATCTGAAGGAGGCAAAGCAGGGATCTGTTCAGGGGTCCTGCAATCTCTATGTGGAAGTTGCAGCTTCTGAGCAAAGCCGTTTTCCAAACACATAGGAGCAGCTCCTAGCTCTGTCCTACTAAAACCCAGAAGAAGAAATGAAGCAAAGGAGAGAGGAAGGGCAAGAAGAAAGATTGGTTGATTTTCAGGACATATTGGATGTTTCCTACACTACTTGTTTTCTGTGCTAGTATCTCTCAGTCAGGATTTAAAGTTTAAGTCATAACAGGTCTGTGTGCAAGTAAAATTAATTAATTCCCATTTCTCTCACCTTCCAAATCATCTTCTGATGTCAGATCTCTTCTCTGTGAGTAAATGAAGATAAACCTCAAACACAGTATGTGCCAGGATTGACAGGAGTAAGGTAGCACATTTCTTTCCATCTGAGAGGTTTCTGGAGATGCCTTTGAGCAGCTGTTGGTTACACCTAATCTACTGAAATGAATTCTTTCTTTTACTGACCCTGAATGTTCTTTGTACTCAAAAGAGCAAACTGTTATGGAGCTCATATTGTAGTACTGTTTCAAAACACTGTTAAAGACAGAAGAGCTGATTTGCATCTCTGGTATCCATCAAGGTTCAGATGAATTATCCTCATAGTTGTTTGTGTTTTTCTATTTTCACCTTTCTCTGAAAGTAATCTCAAAAGAAGGAACCAAAGTAGGAGTTTTTCTAATCTTTGGAAGAGTGTGTTGAACATAAATACTTTAATAACTTCAGTGCTGCTTCTCAGACTGAGGAAGTGCAGACCTCAGACCTAAGAGAAGTCACCGCATGGATACTTTGATTTAGTCTGTGTTTTCAAAAGCCGGATGTGCACTGTTCTAAACAAATCTTTTGCTGTTTAAAGAGCTTTTTAGTATCATTTAATATCTCAAACTAATTCAGGACATCTGGAAATTGTTAGTTTTACTGTACAAATTGCTAGCATTACCTTGGGAGGAAAGGGAGGTGGAAAGTAAAGACCTAAAATGTCACAGAGGTAGAGATCAGATCAGTATGAAGGTGGAATCTTTCATTGTAATTGTTAATCACTTTTGTACCTGTATGAGTAAGTAGTACTCATGCAGAACTAATCCAGACCACACTAAAAGCAGTTTGAAAATGGCATATCCCAAAAATAGGAAACGCTTTATACCTAATCTGGCTTGAGACAGGTTAAAAAGCCAATACAATTTAGTTGTAGGGCTTCCAGAGGAATCAGTCCACAGAGAAGTGCTACTTGAGCTTGCACATGTTGAAAATTATTGGATTTTATTTTCAAAATACTCAAAATTTCATGCTAAACAGTTCAGAAATTTTTACCCCAAGCGCACCAATTCCCTGTGCATCAATTGTATGTCTGAATATAAAATATTTACATATAGGTGTTGATCAAGTACATGGGTAAATCTAAGGTTGGATCAGGAAGAGTAAGCAATAGTAAACATGGAGATAAACTCAGCTGAGTACAGTAATTTCATGCCTAGAAGGCACACCCTTTTGACTAAAATTTTGATCGAAACCCAGAAGTGCGCCTTATAGTCCGGTGTGCCTTATATATGGACAAAGTTCAGAAAATTGCCAACAACCCAGAAGTGCGCCTTATAGTTGTGAAATTACTGTAATTAGAAAAATTGTAAAGGCATGCACAAATTACAAAAACTAATTTTTAGAAGGCTTTCTATTTTGAACATATCTATTGTAAATACAAGTGAAACTCAAGAGCAGAATAAAATATTATAGATCTTCTAGGCTAGGCTATTTTAGGCTATTTTTTAGAATAACTTTACTTACACCGGTCTTCGTGTTTAATTAGTTTTATTTTGGGCTCTGACAATAGCTAGAAGCAACAGTTCTGCGTTTCACTGGGATGCTGGGAAATTCTCTCTTCCAAAAGATATAAAGTTCACTTATCTAACCCTTGAGGGCTTCAATTTATCAAACTTTAAGATAATTACCTGTTTATATATATATTTATACATGTAGGTACAAAAGCTGTGGCCTGAGACAGAACCCTGCCCAAGCTGAGCCTCCTGCAAGAATATCAGATTTTTTTGTGGTTTCCATCTCCTATATTAAAGAAAATGGATTTGTGTGTTAGAAGCAAATTATGTGGCTGAAATTTAATTAGAGTATCTATTGCGACCTCTTCCAAAACAAAGGAGAAAATTTTCAGAATGTCTTCTGAAGAATGAGATAAAGTTGGCATTTAAATTGATCACAGAGACACTATAGATAAGAGGATACAAACTGAAAATAATAATAATTCAGTTTCATAAATGTCAAAATTGCTACTAGGCTGCATGAACCTTTTTAAACTCTGATTTTTCACAGCCTGAAAAAGTCACCAGGACAGCAGCAAAAATTATTGGAGCCTTAAGAAGAAGACAATGTAGAGAAAAATTGAATAAACTATGGATGAATAGTCTGCAGAAAAAAAATGAGGCAGCTGATCTCGATAGATACAAAAGTTGCTATAAAGACAAAGGGTATAACTAATTTTCTTATGTCTTTACTGGATAAGACTAAAAGTAATAGGGCAAACTGGATGGGGGATTGTTTAATCTGGATACTGGAAAAAAACCTTCCTAATGTTAGGAAGAGTTGCTTCTGGAGTTTACTGTCTGTGAGGAGATGCCTCAGCTGAGTTGAAGTTGCCTGGTCCTGTCTTGGGCAGCAGGATATACTCCACCACCCACCCATGCCTCTCCCAGAATTATTTTGCATGACTTTACTGACATTTTGACATGTAAACCCCCAACAGTTTTTTCTATAAAGGGTTTTACAGTGATTTCGTCCCAGGTAGTGAGATTATGTAGAATCCCTCTTTTATGACCCATTTTTAATGTTCCAGAGATATGCAAATTAATACTCACAGCTTTGCTGTATTTTCTTCACAGAAGGTTCTGTGCCCATTAAGACAATATAGAGTGGGTTTAATATCTATGCTTATGCAGAGCACAAAAACAGGAGAAGTCAGTTAAGACGCTGTCTTCATAATAAAACTTTGGCTGAAGTGTAGTCAGATAGTTTATAGCTGTGACACAGTGTTCTAGTTCATCTAACCATATGTAAGTGCTTCCACTGCCTTCACTGATGTTCCCTAAGCTTAAGGTGAGTTAAGCTTTGTGATTTGACTCTCTATAAATGCATCTCCATGCGTGCATGGTTTTGTCAGCTCTCAGGAATTTGATAGGAAAATGGTCTTTTTCTCTTGCCTGTGGGACATGAATATTGTCCCTTCAGTTCAAGACAAAGTCATACCTGCTTCTTGGCCCCAGTGAGACTTGTGATTATGAATTTCCTTGAGCTGGAATGACATAAAGACATAAATGAGAAATATTACCTTTTAATTTTATTTAATGGAAAACATCCAGAATTGCTCCTTTGGGAGACAGCACTGGAATGGCTAATGTTACCTAGTAAGTTTCTAGGACTTAAAAATAAGTGTGTATGGCTTCAACTCTTGTAACTTTGGGAGGAAAAAGATATGCTAAAACCTCTTTCTTTCCTAGTTTTTTACCACAAGAAAATCCTTCTGGTATCAAGTCTTAACAAAATCCCACATTATTTTCAGTTATGAGAGTAGATAGGCTGCTTAATTGAGATGCAGACAGAAAAAATAGTTACTGATTCCCTGAGAGTGCTCAGGTCTCCATGCTGGAGTGTTGTAAGTGTAGTCAATTGCAGGAAATACATGATTGCTGGGGAAGGACAGAGCTCAGATTGAGTGACTTGGTGTGCATCATGCCTGCTAAATCCTTTTGGAGATCCAGGTGGCATGTGAAGACCCTGTTCTTCCACCCCTGAGCACTCACATGTCTTGCCTCCTTTGAAAGCTACTCTGGGTTTATCTATGTGGTATTTTCAGGCTGATGAGAGTCTGTTGGGCCACTGAATGAGCCACCACGGAGCTTCCATGAGCTCAGCTGGGAGAGAAGTGTTGTTATCTTTGGCACAGCATCCTGAGCTGTGCTCAGCACTGACCACACTCTGGTCACTGTCTGCCTCTGCTTTGGGCAGCTGGGAGAGCTGGGAGCTGGGCTGGCTGCTGCTCAAGGCACATGCAAGCCTGGCTCTGGCCTGCAGACCAAATGGCATGTTGGCATTCCCACCATGTTGGGCTAGGACACTGGGAAAAGCAAAAAAAAAAATCCAAAACAAAAACGGCTTAAAGTAGTGGTTGAGTGTACTTGACACTGCTGTGAAAAGGCATAGGAGGTGAATGCATGGTTTCACAGGCTGAGTAATGGTTTACTGAGGTGTACGTAAAAGATAGGGTGGATTTGTGTGGCTACAAGCTTACCTTTCAGATCTTGTCCTCCTTCACTTGAGAAGATTTCCTCAGCTCGGTACAAAAGCAATTGTTCATTGTGTGGTTTCTGTATTGTCTGTTGGCATGGAGCAGAGCCAAGCTTCCTCAGGTTTGCTGGGCAACCAACCACAATTCTATTGTTCTTTCACCAGTCAAGGTGGATTTTCATAACCCTTGGTGTGCTAGATATCTATGTGTGAAATCTGATTTTAATCTGTCTCTATAAACACACCAACATATCTCTCACTAGCCCTCGGGGTGTTAATGCCTGAGGTAACGTCTGGATTCAGTGCTCCTCCCCTCCACTGTTCCCTGCTTCCTCTTTCACACTAAAGCTTCTTGGCTCAGAGGATTTAGTCCTTCATCCTCACCAGATTTTTTATGCAATTTCTCTTTGCTCACACCGCCTGTGCACCTGCAGAAGAAGTAGATGGGAATTGCCCTTATGGCCCCATGGCAGCACCTCTCACAGAGAAGAAAGAGCCTTTAGGGTCCTTGGCACAATTCTGGCACGGTAAGTGCCAGTGCCCTGCCTAGACTGCCTGATGACCAAAGCTGGTTTGGAAGCAGTCATGAAAGAGTTGATTACCCTCCTGAAAATGGTATCAGGGTGCTGATTCACATTCAGGAGTCAAAAGTTTGGCAAAACTAATCACAGTGTGAAAAACCCCAGCTTTACCACCTCAGATCTTTAACCTAAACCTTCACCTGATGCTGCCGACCCTCTCTCGAATCCCTTGAAGAATGAGAAACAACAAAGTTGCCTTGCTTGCCAACACATCTTATTTCAGCTGCAATACATTCCAGTTCATTTTTTGTCTCTTGTTGAAAACAAAGACAAGAACATAGAAATATTAACTTCACTACCAGGTGATAAAACAAAATGGATCTCTACTTTTGGTAGCTTTGTGCTACAAATTTTCTTTTTTTGGCCAATATGCAGGTGGTATGGCTTAGTTACACTACCCAGATTTCAAGCCTGGATCTTTAAATGAGTGCTGTACCTGCACAAGCATCAGGGTCTGTAAATCTACAAGGTGGTGACTGAAACTTGGGCCCATCGTGCTAATTAAGAACTCATTCTTCTGGTAGAGAGAGGTTAGATTGTTTCCAGTGAACCTCGTTAGTCCTTCTGTCATAACAAGCAGTGCCCAGTCTTGCACACGTGTGTTGTAACACCTTATCATCACCCTCTCATTAATGCAGGAAAAGCACAGAATGCAGAGAGGTTTATCGGGCGCCTGTTGTGCAACCCAGCGCTGACGGACGCCCCATCATCATTCCTTGAGGAGGGCAGCAGAGAGGAGCTGCTGTTGAGATACTTGAATTTGGGCCACCTCTCCAGAAATAAAGTCGCCTCTGTTTCACATCAGGTAGAGTATGAAGGTTTGGCTCTTCAGTGAATAACTCGGTGTTAGAGATGAAATCAGCAAAGGGCAGCACGTAAGAACCAAGAGTTAGATGTTCCTGCTAACCCACAATAAAAGACCTCAAAACTACATTGTGAGCCATGGAAGGGTTCAAAGTTGCTTCAGGAGTAATAATACAGTGAAGATAATTAACTAGGCATCTTTAAGTCCTCTGAGGATGTGTTTCCTGCTTAGCTAAGGTTAAGAAAGCTGCAAGTTTTCAGATGTGTACGACTGAAAGAGATGATACAACTCTTGAAGAGCTACCCTACACAAAGAAGCTTTTGCAGCTGATGGAGGTTCTAGCCTCTTTCTCATTGAACTTTCCAGAATTCCCCATCAATTTGAGTGGCACCAAAATTTGGCTCTTGCTACTAAAGCAAGGCAGACATTTAAGAACCACAATGTCACTTGGTGTAAGCTACACTTTATTATAATAATTATTGTGTTGCTTAATGGCAAATGAATTGTATTGACTCTTACAAAATGTGTTTTTCTTTGGAAATGTTTATATTGTCATCCAGAAAGCGGGTTGCAAAAAAGATCTGTCCTACAACTGTTGGTGTTTCTTAGGACTTAACAGAACCTCAGTGCCTAAAGTTGAACACAGTTGTATACATTATAAGGCAATATAAACAAACTTCATTGTACAATAACAAAAGACATTTAATGTGGCCACTTTCATCACATCTCTTTTCAAATAAATTTTAAGGAATGGTAACAACTGTTGATCTAAGCACACAATTGAAAATACATTACAAATATTAATATATATCACTTTGTTTTCAAATAAGAAGCCAAGTTAATTAACATGCACTTTCTGTGTGACTGAGAACAGGATGAGAGCATCCTCTGGAATGATTTTATAATCTGGCAGATATGTGAGATTCTGCCTAACTTGTGGAATGTTAAACATGGAGCAGACCATGGCTTTTCCTTCCCCTATCCATGATTATGGCTACCAGGAAGGTATGTCTGAAAGAATTCCACCCGTGGGATAGGAAGGAATTACACTAACAGGATACCTGAATATTTTGGGTGTCAATATGACTTGCTGTCAGGTCTGTTCTCTCAGCTAGTGATGGCAATGAGAAGCAAAACCTTTTTCCCCACTTTAATCAAAGTATTAAGAGTCCAGGAGAGGGTAAACATTTTTCAAACCATGACCAATTTCGATGGAGTAAGCATGGAACTCTGGCACGAGCAGGGCAACTGCTTCCCAACATTGTGGCAAGGGAGGATCAAGTTTGGAGAAGCTTAGATAAATTTGCA